>JAJVSH010000045.1:490847-667339 GCA_021460005.1 Tetramorium alpestre | reverse complement strand
TATGAATTCTTTAGAAGAATTTCACGACAATTGTTAGTTAGTTTTCTGTTTATTTCTTTTCAAATGATTCGACCAATGTCACTCTATAGACAATGATTACCACCACAATCAATTCTCATTTATCACTTTTGAATGACCGTCGGCATTACGTTGACAAATATCGCCCGATGATCAATCACTTAAAATCGATTTACTCGTCGAGAGTAAACCGATTGGATGAGATAGGATCTCGCAGTGGGATAGAATCCTTTGTCCTGGACGCTACCACGCGCGCACGGCTGTCATCTTCAAGATATCGAATCAAGTCCCCGGGTTTATCTGACTTCCGGTAGACCGCTTTGTTATCCGGACTGTGCTAGACGCAGCCCGAGCACGGAATACATTTTCCAGAGGATACTCGCAGCGCTATCTGATCATAGGATTTAATTGTTTCCTCGAGTCCCTCTTTCCCGCGTAGGTGCTCGTTGGAGTACCGCGATGTAACGTGGAGATGCTACGTAGACGCATTATATAAAATATAACAGATAGAGCAGTATAAAAAGTCTGCGAGCTGTCCTCGTTACCTTTTCTCTCTTACAACAATGTACAGATACATTATCTAATAAATGTTTTATACAGTATACCGTTCACACTTCTCAACTACTGAACTACTGAAATGTGAATCCGAAGAGTGAAGTGCCGTTAAAAAGAACGATATCCGCCGCGATAAAACAAAACATTTGCCAACATTTCACGGTTATTTTTAGGCTCGTCTAATTGACTGCTGCTATATATCGTTGCTGGAACTTAGAATGTGGATTAAAATACGAGGGCTGCGGCGCGCCTGATGGAATAATGATAAGACGCAGGGATAATTATGGAGTGTGAGTCATGTGAAGAGATGTAAAAAATATCGTAATTACGTGGAATACGTCACTCGAGGGGTGAGAAAGAGGATCACAGTGATGGCACAGTCGTAGTCTGTAAATATGTGGCTGCAGTATCGGAACAGGTGTAAATGACGAGCGATTGGAGTAATTACAGATAATAAACAGAAATGACAGACTATGACGATCCACCGGCCGCGCCGGACACACATTCTCGCTTTTATCCGCCGCTCGATAATCAATAGGCCGATAATCAATATCCCCCTCGTAGAAAACAGATTCACCGTATTATGATTTGCGGCATTGTCTTCCCGGGCGCTGTTATTAAATTATTAAATCGAGTGCGTGCTCCGATCGTGCCATTTTGCAATTTTCCCCTCCGAGAGTCGAGTAACAGCGATTGTTTTTCGCGAACGTTCAATAATCGTTGCGCGCTTCGGGCGGCCTTGAGGGTAAGCGCACGCTTCGCTTTGCGCACATTCACAAGTTTCTTACTTTTACTTCTACTTCGTTAAGATTATTACGCATTTTACGAGGTCTACCTCCCGCTTCCTTCCTCATAAAACGCCGCATGATTATTTGTCTGCATTAGCATTAATTTTCGATTAATCCACAACTTTATCAGACTGTTACATTGAAAATAGACGCAAATGCGTGTGCAACTCAGTGCACTTGCGGAACGCATCGTGCACCTCCGCGAAATGAAAACACGCAGGTATCTCGAAATTTATTCCACAAATATAGTCGTCACAGCGCTTAACGAATCTTTCTTTCGTTGCTTTTATACATGCGTAAATGTTAATGTTGAAGCGAGTAAAAAAGAATTAATATAATTTAGATTACCGGATATGAAATGCTAATCTTCTCTTAGCTTATCCTTGGGGATTAATTGAAGATTACAATCGAGAATTTTTCATTCAAACGCATTTTAAATTCCAGGTCTCTCAGCTACGATGTATTTTTGTTAATAAAGCAGGAATGAATAGCGGATTTGGAAGATCGTTTGCCTAGTCGCGGCATCCGGCGAAGACAAGAAAAAAACGATCATGTGTGATTAATGATTAGCTGATTATACACGTGTCTAATGACGAAGTTCGCGTGTAACCTGTGGCTCGCTGCTCGCCGGATCATTATCAATCATGAAAATGAACGCTCCTGACAGTGAGAAAGAGAGCACAGGGCGTAAGGAAAACAGCGATTTATACGAATTAGTTCTTTTGCCAAGGAGGAGCAAACCGGTACTGAAGAAAGTAGCAGGATAACACTTCGTGATAAATGACGCAAGTTCGGTGAGCAAACAATTTCGTTCCGCGCATCATTCGTTACATCGCGATTGATGCTCCGCGGATGCGGAACACCGTAAAATCGAAGTTTTTCGGTCCTATCGGCACGTATCCTCCGCTGTATCCAGTTGCTACCAGGAAATGTTTTGCAATACTTTGCCGTACGTTTCCTGGTAGCAACTAGATACATTGAGGTCACGTTGTTAATGCTAATGAAAAAAATTGTTTAATTACCGTTATTAATTGTAACATCGTCGCGAGAGACTAATTCTTTAGAATTCTGCCACTTCTGGAGAGTTCAAGCTATCCGGGTGCTCTGAGATGCGCTTTCCCTGATAACTTCAACGACGTGTGTGAAACGGGAGATTTACTTATAAATCATTTATACAAAGTAAAACGAAAATGTACGACGGATTGAACATGGACCGCCTCAATGCGCTTGAGCACCGTTTCTCCTAATCTCACCGTGAAATCTCAAGAATTTTTAAGACTTAAGTCGGCTCTGTATTAATTTAATTAGTATAACGGAATCAATCACAATCTCTGATTAATCCGCAACAAAAATTTAATGTACATATTTTTCTCCAACGAATGCGTACATTATTTAAATTATTTAAATGGAAAGGAGCAATAAAGGATCATATTAGTTATTGCTAAAGATCGTAAAAGCGTCTCCGTTAACATGGAACAGAGAATTTGTCCCCTTGCGCGCCCTTGTCTGATCGTATCTCTACAGACACACACACACTTGATACGCATGATGCGTGCACACGAATCCGTAACGCTACGCATGTACCGGGTGACACGCGTGCACGCAAGTGGTTCGACCGGTATCCGCCATATTTGGCTGGGCCCCCCCTGTCTCCTCACACACATACACATGTGAAATACAAATATAGGAACTCTTGAGAGAAGAGGTCATGCTCACGAAAGGTATCGACGTAAAGATACGACAGTCTCTCAGTAATTCGGTGATAACTCCTAAGAATTCTCAAAAAATGTATAATATCCGTAGTTTTATAACTATCCAACTGATATAGCTATTAATAAATCAGTATAGAAAGAATAATCATTGTATATTAAATGTGATAATTAAAATGCATGAAAATTATATCAAATTTATACAATTGAAATTCGGATAAAGAATTTTTATAATTATATTTAAAATGTTTAATATTATATATCTTTACGTCCCATTTAATAGATAAAAGTTCATTACACAGCCAACGGCGAATACAATAAAATATCAATGAGAAAGGGAACGTTCCTACATTACGAACTGAAAAATAAAAAAATAATCACGAAAAGATATCGAGTTTATGGAACTTGGGATATGTCGAGATCATTAAATGCGCGTGACGAGCGATTCGTCTTTCTCGATGGGTTGGATCGCCATTCATAAAGCTATCGCAAAAATGACGTGTCAGGGTTCACTATCTATCCACGTTCCTCTCCTCGTGCCACGTCGAGATAACTGTTCAAGACGTCATTTAATTTGTGAGTTACGAGAAATTGAACGTTTACTGTCGTTGCCACTTCGCTTCAGGCGCATTCGATATGCCACATTGACCTTCGATCATTTCCTTTTTGGTATCTATAAACATACCTGCGGCAGAAATGCACGCTATTATCTTTCGCGTATAAATAATTGCGCAGAAAATGTTTGCCTGTTTTTGAATAGCTCATGAAGCTAGGGGGTCATCGAGTGAGACGACGTTGAAAGGTGTGACGGGAGGCGCTGAGAAGGAAATACGTTAAATACCGAAGAAACCGAGCACGGGAGGTTCTGTCTAGTCGGCGAAAGAAAAAGATCTCTGACGATAGCACGTCTGGATGGACTGACGGAAAAAAGTGTTGCCGTTACGTCAAACACGACAGTGCAACATCGATTATCTGCCGCATCAGTGCGGCAATCGATCTCGGGATAACCATCTCGAGACTTCGATTTCTTTGCTTGATTAATGACATTTTAATAGATCAAGCTTGAGCATTCGCGAGCAATTGCCTCTCTTATTGCCATGCTTATCTCTTCAGACATTTATTGTGTTAATTTCCTGTAACTCATCCTCTCTCGTATTGTACATAATTTAGAGTCTATAAATTGTCGTTATAAAATTTTTTTAAACAAAATAATTTATTGTCTAAGTATGATATTAGAAAATATGACGTTACTTAAAATGATGACGTTCTCCTTTATCTATATCGTTGCAGACTTCCGTTTGTAATTATTAATCCTTTTTCTTATTTTATTGCATACGTGAGTCAGAAGAAAGGTTTGAAAAGTGGTTGATGTCTTCCGACTGACTTCGTCGGTAAACGCGAGCCAATCCAAAGATCCGCGAGTCAGGAAAAGTCTGGTCGCTTTACTGGAAACCGGAGCTCGGTCTTTTTGGCTTTTTCTCGATGATCTCCCCAGCGTTCTGTCCAACGCGTCCGTGCAGATTGGCAACCGGTTTTCCTATGGCCTCTCCCAACCGATTCCTCACTCCCACTCTCACTCCCACTTCTGTTTCCCATTCCAGGCCCTGTGCATTCCCCATACCCCACATCCTCATCCCTCACAGTGCTGTAACATTACAGCGTCATCCTACATCTCTTCTCGTATTAACATTTCCAAGGATGAAAACAATCAGCGGTGTAATTTGCATTATAAGAATACTGTATTGAATAGCGTGTGTCTCTTTGTTTTTATTTTCCTTAAAATGTTTTCTTATATCTTTCAAGGCTGCATTAAAGCAAGAACCGGCCATGTAAGCGTAGTTATAATTTAAAATAATCTGATCGAAAATTACTTGACTCTTTTCTTGCAGAGTGTTCTTTAACAAAATAAACAGCTATATCTAAAATTATATGAATTATCTTGCGCTATTACTTCTTCTCTATAGTCCAAAGCAATTCGGACAAACAGAAAAGCGAACTTATCGATTTGACAGATAGATCTTTTTCAGTCTAATAAAGAAATTTAATTTTGTCAAGCCACACATTTTTGTATCATTCGTAAGATAGAATTTATAACGGTAATACGTGTAACGATAAGGATGTTAAAGTGCAACTTTCCTGTTTCTTCGAGTTGATATTTTCATTTAATGTTCAAAGGCACTTCGAACAGGTCTCGATATTTCAACGGTGGGCTTACAACTTCCTGGGTACGCAACTGCCTGATCTTCGCCACTCGCATTATTCCTCATTCCTGGCCACGTGTTTGAGCGCGATTATGGAGAGCACGGAACGAGTCGGTGGAACTGTTTTGCCCTATCCCTTTTCCGCTCGGTGAACGTTTTCGCTTTCTCGTAAAACTCTATGCGGTTTCCAAGCTGGATAATGAATAAATTGACCTTCATGAGCCGCACATGGGAAAAATTCTGCAAAGAACAACCGTGCAAAAAAAAAAGAACGCCAGGAAGCGAATAGTTTTGAAACCGCGAGAAATCTCATTATCCTTGAACACGCGCGAGTGCGGCCTGACATTTCATTTTAATAGAGAGCGCGTCAATTTTCTGCATGACTCCATTCTCTTCGTCTCGATTTTCGATTTTTTAAATCTATCCGCCGATCCGTCGATCGATGTGTTACGCGTCGCGGCCACACATGAAAAACAATAAGACGACTCCGCCCGCGGAAGGAGTGGAATACCTGCAATTCGCATTTGCGGTCTAGCAATTAAGTACGATGTTAATAGCCGTAATGGCGGTAAAATAAGACGATAGAGCGCAAGGCGCAACGACGGTGAGCTACTTAGATCGAATTTCACCTTCTCTTTCCTCATGATTCTCCCACTCGCACGCGTTCGCCACAAGAACGGACTGATATGTCTCAGCACCCTGCTCTGAAAAGCGATATCGCTTTTCCGTATGTCAAGAATTTTACTAATTGAAAAAGAAACTGTAATTTAACTATTCGTTATTCTGCGTCAAATCCGATCTTTACGAAAAATTACTTGCACTTCTGCACAAAAGGATCAATGGTATCTCGGAACAAAATAAACGATAAATATTGTATTTCTTCTGCGATCCTTTAACACAGTATAAATGACACAGGTAAATCTTTTGTTAGTAATGGCAATCCATTCTTAAAAAGGCGTGTCAAATCGATACTCAAAAGTCTCGAAGTATTGTTGCCTCTTCTCCGCAATGCTGGTTGGTTTTCTCGCTTGATTCACTTCGTATTGCGAGAGTAGTAACCAATAAGGCATGAAAATTATTTGCTAATTTTTTGTTATTTCTTGCTTTCAAAAATAATTTTTTTGCTTTACTTTTAAAAAGTTACTTAATATTGGGTTATCGAGTCTCTCGTATCTTTTTAAAAACAAAAGCAAAAAATTAGCAAATAATTTTCATGTCTTATTGGTTACATTCTGATAATTTGACACAGATAGCTTTATTATACGTACTTATATACTATATTAAGCTATCTGAGTCAAATTATCACAACGAAACGAATAAGAAAATGATTTGCTAATTTTTTGCTATTTTTTGCTTCTAAAATTAATTTTTTTACTTTAGTTTTTAAAAAGTTATGAAAAACTTGATTTTATTTTATTTTTATAAATCATCTTCGGTCATAAAGAATTATTTTCGCGTAAATTAAGCATTTTCTATACAGACGTACTCCGAGAGGGAGGTTCGCCAACGCACATATTGGCGAACATTTAATCTTCGGATCCGTGACTCCGTGTCTTTCCCGTTATTGACACGTTAGTGTGAGAGCCAGCTCATATTGTTCACGGATCTCCCCCTTAATTCCGGGACGATAGTCAGTTAAGATCGTTCCGCGGATTCGAGAAAAGAACGAAGGGCAGTTGGGAACGCACACGCGCAATCACAAAACTACACAGAAAATTACATTCCCGCTCACCTTCCCTTTCTTTTCGCTATTATCGCAGAATCCTATTTCTACTCTCCCGCGTTTTGCCTTCCCCCATAGTCGTCAGTCAGCTCAATTATGCCCATTACATGAGCCTGGATAATCAATTTTGCCGACTGGCGATGAGAATTCGACGTAACCCCGCGATGGAGTAATGATACGGGAAGGAAGTCGATTACGATCTATCTACTGACGAAGAAAAGGTACAATGTGAGCGAATAATAAGAGATAATAAGTTTTCTCCTAAACATCTCGTAAAACAACATGGGGAAAGAGAGATCTTCATTGAAGATCTATATAAAGTTAATTAATTGTTGTTATGGCTGCTATTTTTATGTTTTATTCGCTGAATGAACTGACTGACTTTCAAGTATTACAAGCGTAACGTGATGTAATCGGACGCTTTTTTATACGCGTTATTTTTATATCAGACGCTCTTTTAGCGATCGCTCTAATTTACGTAATGCTTCACGCAATTTTCCAATACAAATATAGCCGCGGTAACGTATAGGAGATCACGGTGGAGTCATGGCGTGATTCATCAACGTCTGATTACTCACACACGACGAGGCACGTCGCGTGTGCACGAATTTCCGCGCGCGGAGATAATTATTTTCCACACACGTGTTCCTCCTCTTACACAACCATCCCGCGCGCGCAATCGCACTAATTCCATATTTGCGAAACCATACAATTCATTCGACGTATCCAGCTGCTATATGCAGGGTTAATTAATTGCACGTCAACACGAAGGGAGGCTCGGGAAAAACAATTGGAGCAACCTCGAGTCCCAAGGCGCGATTGAACTCGTAAATCGGCCACTTCCACAGAAGCAAGGTTACAACGATAAAAAAAAAAGAGGTATGATTACCTTCCGATTCGAGTAATTCCGAAAAGGTCAGTTAATTCCGATGCGCGGTCTCTTCTTGTTTGTCCAAGCCGCGCGGCCCTTGATAATTAGCCTTTTATCCCTCTTCGGCCTGCCCTAATTGCGAGTGTCGCGCGATTACAAGTCTCTTTCCCTGATTGCGGTTACTCTTTAATTGCACGTTGCGTCGAGGATGATGCGCGCATTGTTTGCACAGCAGCTCGCAAGGCGAATTTCACTTCCGAGAGAAACTTCCAGTGAAGAATACATACGCTCTACGCACGCCTCGTAATATCGCGTGACGTACGCGAGGAGAATTCGCGAGACCGCTATAGGCGTGATCCGAAAACGTATGAACGTTCTGGGCGCGCCTCAGCAGATTTTCGAAGACTTGGAGACTCTTTACGTGAGACTCTGCGGGTTTCCCGGAGGAAGAAGCCCGCTTCTTGCGAGTCGCAAAACGATCACATCCCGGCGATGCGTGCATGCGTGCGTGCGTGCNTCGTGCGTGTTCGCTGTCGGTTTGTTCTATCCGCGGTCGGACACTGCCATTTTCATAAATAGTCGGACCGTGAAGCGGGTAGGAAAGAAAACGTCCTGGCAACGTCAACGAGTAACGAGCCTAAAGTCAGTCATAACGAGCGCGTCGCGCGACGCATGAGAGAACGTCGCAGCCTTGACTTGGCTAGGCCTGCTATGATCCCCCTCGTGATACCTAGTAGGCATCGCGATCTAGGACATCCTACTTAGACGCGCGTGCGTCAGGTGCTTCGAAACTTTTATGATGCACTCTGCGCGACGGCTGCTTATTTGTTATGCCGTGCCGCGTCGACCGCCGATCGGCGGCGTAATCAACACGGCGAACAAAGGAACGTCACTTTCATTTGCGACTGTCATGTTTCCTCTTTGTCGCTGATTACCGTGAAACGTAATATACAATCGTGAGCGTAGACACCGCGATGCGCCTGCCCCAGGTAGAACAAAAATTACAATGACGTCATATTGACATCAAAATAACGCGAAAATAGTGATAAAGTGACATTTTATTACTATATACTAGTAATGACATTTTGGAGTCATTTTGATGTCATTTTGACATCTCTGTGACTTCTTCTTCTACCTGGGTGTCCTCGGTGCGCGCATTTAGAATTTCTTCAACGCGCAGATTTTCCTCGTAAACTCTCTCCTACGTGTCTATTATTTAAAATAAAATCATAATAATATCGCGAATTCCACGTTCCATCGCGATTGAATTTAATCGAAACGCTCACCGTTGGCGCCTGCGAGTCCGACGATGCATATCCAGCACAGGGCCAGTCTCCAGAAACGGTCGGCCATGTCCATTCTCCTTCAGGGTAATTACGAAACGTCCGCGGATCGTGCACTCGCGATCTGCGTCGGACAGGACAGGTAAACAAAGGGGTGGAAAGAGAGAGAGAGAAAGAGAGGGGGGGGAAGAGAGATGGCGGAAGAGGAAAGGATAGGAAAGAAGAGGACCGAATGTTTTCGTATTATCCGCGAGGAACTCTCATTTAGCCGGACGCGGCTCGAGGGCCCGAGGGCGCGAGGGGAGCCGATCGTCTTTCGCCTCTCACCGTCCGCGCGAAAGCGGAGTTTCACGCCGCGAAATATCCTCGTCGATAATGGGAAAGCCCCGAGGAGACTCGCCTCGGAGTGGGCCTTGGCGAAGACGCGCGAGCGATGTTCCCCGTGCGAACACGCGAGAGACACTGACGGGACGAGAGACTGGCGGGAGAGTTTGAACCGCCAGCAGACCCAGACTGCAGCATCGACCAGTGGCGTAGAAGTGGATCAAAATATCGCGATCGGATACAATTTTATATACAGTCCTAATTAAATGACAAAACCGACCGACATAAATCACGGGAAGGGATTAATTTTTTTCATCTGATTCCAGGCCGGCGAGTCCGCCGGATGCGAGCGAGGTCGAGACCTTGAAGAAGTACTAGAGAACGTAAGGCGAATATAATGAAGATCGTCGCGATAGCGTTCCCGTATTGAAATTTTGCTCGTTCTACGACTGTTCCTTCTAATTGCGTTACGTATATACGGAAAGATCGAAAACAGTTACAGTGAGATACACACCGCTCATTTCCTTACAAATCGACCATTTATCCGGCGTTGAAGAATCTTTCTGCGGTAATTACGCTAACTAGATTCGCGGTCCAGCACCGTCCGTAGCGCCCCGTACGCCATTGTCATCGAGAAACAAAAGACACACGGATGAGAAAGTGGCAGCCGCCTGGCAAACCGATCGCAATGGTACGATCGCACGTATGCGTTCGCGCTTACATGTGTATATACATACGTACGTACGCGGCGGAGCTTATCTGATAACCGGAATGAGCTTGCGGGCCGGAATAACTTGCGGGAAGGTATAACAAGTCCCTCGCGTGCTAATTGATTTATAGGCTGAAGAAGATTCATCGAGGTATTCCGAGATAGAGGCGTGTCCTCCCACCCGCTCCCCCTCGCGCCGCGCCGCGACGAGGCGAGATCCCTGCGCCCCGGGATTTGGGTCCTACGAACCCGCGGTCGTCTCAATATCTCGACGAATCGCAAGTCGATATCGCGCGGAGGAACCTTTTACAGAACGAGTTATCTTTTACTTCTCCTTCTTTTTTTTCCTCCCTTTGTCTTCCACGCACGGGCGGGCACAGCGTTTTAACGTAGGCGTGTGTGGGGCCAACGGCACCTCTCGCTCTGGGCCTTACATGGATGCATCGTGAGTCACTGCCCAAAGCGGCGGTATGTAAATGTGTTCTGCCTACTTTATTCATACGCTCTCGGGCGCTGTGGCGATCAGCGTCCTTATAATATAAAATAAAAAAGCGGCTTTAAAACGAGCTAGCGATGATACTTTTCGTACTCGATGAATTAATATCCATTGACAAGCTGAGAATAAACGATAGTAAGGTGACACGAGGTCACGGAAGAGGCGTGCGAACTTTTACGATCGATGGCGATCGTGTAAAATTTTAATGTATTTGTCCTCTTTGAATCGGTGATTTTTACGAAGGAAGCCAATAATGTCGACGTTGTCGCGGCAATTTGTCGACGAGGGAAGAGACAAATGTAAATTTACCATGCCTAAGAGCCTCGAAGTCTCCCTGGGCCCCCCCCCCTCCCCCCCGTCGAGGCCCAGACAAGCGGATGTCTGTCCCGCAGGGTCCACGGGGGTACCACCTTCGTGGTTCTTCGTGAAAGCTCGTACTCGCTCGTGCACGATAGTTCTTGGCCATTATTGGGCCTCTGGTGAAAGTGTCTGGCTATTTCGTAACCAGATATTAATATCAAAACGAAATCTCGTGGTACTATCGCAGATCCGAGAATTTTAACATTTAACATCTCTTCACCTTTTTATTGCTTCTGCTTTCATTCCTACTCTGCGATAATTTATGCGCAAATAATAATAAAAATAAAAGATAACAATTTATATCCTTGTAAATAACAAGGATGTCATAGTAAAATCAATCAGGCAAGATTTCAAAAGACAACTGTCGTAAAGCAAACGTAACGTGTCGTAAAATCATGCCCGTAACTTTGATGAAGCGACGAGGATCGGTGCTTTTTGCCGATGAATACTCCGTTAATTAAGCGTTAAAGCGACGTTAATCCCGATCGAGGGAGCAGGCCACCGAGCAGAACGGCGAGAGGCGTGTGTGCATTGTTTTTTCCGGTATGCCAGCCAAAGCTATATTAATCAAATACGCCGTGTGCGTCGTGTAATTTAAATTCCCGTTAATCCACCGAACTCGCGTGCGCGCGGGGGCATTGTCTCTTTCTCTCGGGATATCGTGATCACGCGGGATAACCAATAATTGCCATCGCGCGATTGCGTTAACGAAGTGCGAATAATAAAAGAAAAGTCAACGACGTCGTCATCGTCGTCGTCGCGAATGAGTGTAATCGGCACATCTCCAATAACAACGCTAATAAATTCGCGTTGGCGTGCCCTTTCGCGGAAACGGCGACTTCCACTGTTTCTCGCCCTCATTATAGACCCTCCCCCTCTCCCCTCTTCTTCCTCTTTTTTTTAGTGCAACGAAACGCGGTACGTTTTATCGTGGAGTACTAATTACGGTCTCCTCACGAGATAATGAAATAATCTTACTACGCAAAGCTCGGGAGACCGCTGACTTCCTTGAGAATTTTTTCAACGAGTCGCGAACGCTTTATTAGTCGCGGAACAGGCTGTACAACGCGACAGCAAATTAATATCGTGGGATTAACCGGTTCTTATTAAGACGATTCGTCCGCTAATCATCGACTAATCGTTCCTCTCGTTCGTTTTAATTTATTGATTATTATGGATTTGGTCACGACCCATTAAGCGGCGTTTTTTCTCCACTTTGAATCTTAATTGATCGATTTGTGTTAAATGACAACAACAATATATGACTTGTACAAGGTATATATTTTACAAAAATAAATACAACGACGTTCAACGTCCCTACTTCCGAGCAAAATACAATACGATCTATGTACAACGCACACAGTGTATCACTTTTTTCAAGGAATATATTAATTTATTGTACAATCACATCGCTTCGCGCTTCAACGCGACATAGGTAAAAGTCTAAGATAGCAAAAAACGATCGGAAACATCTAACCGCTATGTAAAGATACTTCATCGTGTATTCATCTTACTATTTCCACAGAACGTAAGATATCTTTCTAAGAACTGTAAACACTAGTTTCGACAGATTAACGAAATCTCACAAGAGTGCAAAAGGAAGCAACGACTATCACGAAATACAGGCTTGCCCTGAGACTAACGGACGAGCTGGTGTCATGCTGATCCAAAATCTGACATTGCGAACTTCTGTAGTGCTTGACGTTACCCTCGGAATCGCGCGCGAGCACGCAGAGTTCGTATTTGCTGCTCGAGTCCTTCAAATCCTGGATCCTGAAAGATCGCTCGCTGTAAACGACGTCCTTCTCGAGCATTGATTTGCTACTGCCGGATTCCCGAACCACCACGTAAAAGTCGCCGATATCTTCGCGCGACGTCACGTACCACGTCGCTTTCCAACTCTTGTCGTCGGTATTGCTAGAGAAAATTACGATTTGTGATCTCCGAAATTTTTTGAGACGAGAATGAGAAATTTCAGATGTAATATTTACAACAGAAATTTAACAATGTAATGTATCACGTACTAGTCGATACTTCGATATTTCACATCGGGGGTGATGTCGAGTTCAGGCTCCTCCTGAACGTCCCTCTCGCCGCAATTCATGAGATCCTCGGTTACCTCCGAGATAAATTTATTTGCAAGATAATTCGGACTCTTGCACATCACGTTCGACCATTCCGTCGGAAGTTGCGTTTGAGCCTTTAACCACCTTTTCAACGGCCGCGCGTGACAATCACAGTGCATGGGATTTCCTAACATGAGATATAAATATATATTTTTTAAATATCTGTGACAAAGAAAATCTGATTATAAATATAATTTCTAATTTTCTTTAGCGGCTTAATTTCATTATCTTTTATTATATATAATTATTTAATCTATTGTTACCAGAGTATCTGAGCGTCGTGCCATTCTTTATAATTTTCATGAACCTCTCGTCGAAGACGCCGATCTCGTTTTCTTCCAAATTGAGAACTTTTAGTTTCGACAGCAGTAGAATTTTGTCGAGAGGTACATGGCTCAAATGATTGTGATTGAGATGCAAATTGGTTAAATTTAACGGCGGTATAAAGACATCTCGATCGGAGATGTCACTTAAGTCATTGTGCGACAGATCCAGAGTCCGCAAGGCCGTTAAATTCCCGATTACATCTGGAATAGAGCAATGTTCTAATAAATGACGATTCTCAGCAGGAAGCACGAGCCATTGGCTGGATTAACTGTCGAAGCTATTAAAAGTGACATTCGCAGTTTACTACTCACATCTCCTAATCTCATTAATGTTATTATGAGAGAGATTTAAGTATTGAATCTTCTTAGAACCGGCGATGAGGTCGAAGGTGATAACCGGCATTGTGTTGTAGGATAAGTCGACCTCCTTCAACCTGTAAGGGATCCAAGGATCGTTCGGCAGAGTCTTCCGGGTAATAAACGATATCTTGTTATGGCTAAGATTGAGCCTTTCCAGGGATAGACAATCATCGAGTAGTCCGTGCGTCTTGTTGTCTAGTTTCTCCAATCTATTGTGCGATAGGTCGAGTGTTCGCAGAGACACCAGACCCTGAAACGCGCCGTTCGGTATATAGCTGATGTTGTTATTCGTCAGATTCAATGTCAGCAGCTGCAGCAGGCCCTCGAATGCCCGGCTCGTTACGTTGTTTATTTTATTGTTCGCCAAGTTCAGCTCGAACACTATCGGGAGACGGCCGAAGGCGGCTTTTTCCAGTTTCGTCAAGTAATTATCCTGAAATATTTCCATCCGCAAAAATCCGTAAGATTGCTTGTTCCTCGGGGAACGCGCATTGCCCCATAAAAATTTCTTTTAACTTACCTGCAGATAAAGGTACTGCAGACTGGTCAGACCGCCCAGCGCTTGCCAGGGCGGCTTTGTAATATTATTCGCTTGCAGGTTTAAGATTCTCAAGGTCAGCAGGTTTTCAAAACTCCCATCTTGCAGGTTATCGCCCAGCCGATTCCGCGAAAGGTCCAGCGAGAGTAGTGCATTCATCGTAGGCCATACATCGGTACTCGGAATCTCTTCCAGCAGATTCTCCGAGAAGTCTAAATACCCCAGAGAAATCGGCAATTGGAAAATCTTTGTCAGGCGATTATTTCTCACCGTTAAGCTCCTGAAATGTAATAGGCTTATTATTACAGAAATATAACATTTCTCAATTTTGCTAATAAACAGCGCACCTGCAGCTGGCCAATCGAGTGAGACTACCGCGTGCAATGTCATTTAATTGATTGTAGCTCATATCAAGTTCTAGGAGCGTTGGCAGCGGCCCGAACGTTGATGGTTTTATCTTATCTAAAGAATTGTGTGACATATTTAAGAATCGCAAGCTGAAAAGCGTCTGAAATACAGCGTTATGAATTTCAGACAGATTGTTGTGCGATATGTCGATCGTATGAAGCTCGTAGAGCTTTGGAAAAGTCTGTCGTGGAATGGAGTGTATCAGGTTGTGGGAAACGTTTAATACTTTTAGCCCCGTCATGTTATGCACTGGAACCTGTCAAAAAATATATTTTTTAATTAAACATAAAATAATATTTTAATAAAATATGAATTGTTTAATCTTTTGCCTCTGAAGAATTTTACTTACCTGATTTAGAGCTGTAAATAGATTATAACTGAGTTGAAACTCCATAGCATACGATACGCTATCGAAAGAATATTTCGAGATATTTTCAAGCTTATTGTGGCTGAGATCCAGCGACGTGATGTTCGCGCAATTCTCAAAGGCGCCTGGTTCAATCTTCGAAATCTCATTGTGAGACAGATTTACTTTCGCCAAATAAATGTCTTTAAATGCCAATTTCTCCACGACCGTCACGAAGTTCTCGGAAACGTCTAAAAGCTGTCAAATGACAAATTTGTTGTTAAAAAAAAAATTGTTTAAGAATTGTATAAATATAATTTTTCAGATATATAAAGGTAGTAATATGTACGTTTATACCTCAGCGAATTGCAACTGATTGAACATTTGAAAGTCGATCTTCTTAATAAAGTTCCGAGAAAGATCGATGGTACCGATCCTGGTAACGGAACCGAAAGTTCCACGACCCACGTCGTCGATTTGATTGTCACTCAAATACAACCGCCTAAGAAAACGCATTCCGCGGAAAGTGTTGGAATCGAGTTTTCTGATCTTGTTGTGGCTTAAATTCAAGACCTTTAAGACAGAATTCCGGGCAAAGGTTCCTCTAAAACGAAAGAAATAATCTTAGATATGTTGCAGAAATTTATATAATCATAGTTACTTTCTTCAAGACTGTCAACCTTTTCAAATCGTTGATAGCGTTATGCGACATGTTGCACCATCCCATTTTGACGAGGTCAGCTAAGTGAGATGCGTCTAACTTGTCGATTAAATTGTGAGAAATGTCCAAGAATTCAGTGTCTCTTAGACCTTTGAATTGATTCCTCTTTAGATCTTTTATCTTATTGCCATGAAGATCAAGAATTTTTACTTTCTTGAGTGGTGTTAGTGCTTCCACTGGCAAGGAAGAAAGTGTACCTGTAAAATAAAATTTGATCAAGAATTATAATTTAATATTTATCTCTCCTATATAATTAATGTAGAAAGAAATATTTGATTAGATTATATTTTTTGATACGTTGTATCAAAATTAAGCTCAAATTATATTGCTTTGAAGGTCTGAACATACGTAATGAGACGGTGTGCATTTCCTACTGACGATATTTCGCGATGAGATGATTATGATTACCGTTACTAATCTCCAATTTTTCCAGCTTCGCAGCCGCCGCGCTTTCACCGAAACTATTCCCCGGCAAGGTAGATATCCGATGCCCCGTGATGCTCAACAGGCTGAGATTGCCGAGGATCTGCAGTGCTTCACGTGGGAACTTTTCCAAATTGCTGTTTATCACGTAGAGCTCCTGAAGAGTCCGGTTCACACCGAGGAAGCTGTGCTCCTCGATCAATCTTAGCGGTGTGTCGATGAACTTCAGCACTCGCACGTCCAACGGATACAGGGCGGGCCCGTAAAATCGTACTGCAAATTCGCAAAGACGGAATTATTCATCTAACCCACTTACTTCATCGCCTTCCGCATAAATGTTACACGCGTGTCTCTGTTGTTTTGTTTTCTAGGACGTGATATTAAATCGACTCACCTATGTTACATTTATATAGAACCAGTTCTTCGATCGGCATGCCCTCGTTTCCCAGATTCGTGAAGGCTAGGCTGAGACTGGCCAGATTCGTATTTTCACAGCGGATGTATAAACCTCTGTCGCTACCCCGAAGACAAGTGCACGGATAAATGTAAACCGCGTCTTTGGGGCACCTGAATCTCGGCCCGGGCGGCACGTAGCCGCCCATTATGGACATGACCATGCCCAACAGCAATAGCGGCGATAACATTTTAATACCTTAAGAAGCACAAACAGGGAAAAGTCTATTTAACATTTTTATAATTATATTTTATATAATAATTACATAATAACTGAGTGCGAATGTACAACAATAAATTTTACACGCGGAAGTATTGTTTAAAAGAATTACACATGATAATCTACACAATTTTTTCTTCACTAAAACTAAAGAAGTTAAAAGTTGAAATATCTGTATTATATTGTATTTATATCGCATTACACAAAAGATAATAACGACATTTGTTTTATAGACAAGGTGTAAATTCATAACGTCTTCATTTTTAGAGTGAATGTTTCAATTAGTCACTCAGTGATGCAACGCACGTCTCGTCTGAAATGTGAGAAAGTTTTCGCTGCGTGAACCCCCTAATCGCATACGCAATAGATCGACGGCGATAACGATGCAGCTTATGCACCTAATAAGCAAAATTGTAACTTGGCTTCAAAGTCGTTTCTCCGCGCAATCCTTTCGCGAACGAATTGTTAAACGGTCCTCCGAAGTCTCTTGCCTACGTTTAAGCAAAAGCGATTACATCAGTCGTCCAATTCGTGATCCCGCCACTTATTATCCCACGCGAATTGCCAAGATCCCGCGATCTCTTTCGATACCGACGCGCAGAGGTGACTAACCGCTAAGATTATCACGATAGCCCAAAAATGTCCTTGAAGACGAGACTCTGCTTTTTTTTTCAGGCAGTCGACGCGACCTACGCACGGCTATGACCCACCCGCCGACCACTAGGCGCGTAGCAAAAGACGCCGCGAAAAAATCAAGATCCCGCGGATGATTCTCTCCACGATCGTGCTTCGCTGATTCATTATTCAATCATAATTAATTCATTGATCGCGTACCGACGATAGCGTTTCCCACGCGATTCTAGAAAGGAGGCACGCAACTCCGCGGCGATCACGCTTTCTGTCACGTAGCAAATTATATGCTATCGCAGGAACGTTTAACTCACACGTCAATCACGATTTACCTCATGTTGCGAATCTTGAAAATTACGAAAGCGGTGACTTGTCCATCCGGAAATATTAGCGCAATCAGACCAATGCGTTTTCACTGTGTACGATCGCGAAAACGATGAGCCACCTGCGTAACCGTGCATGAAATTTCGATAGAAAATTAACGATTGCGTGCAACGGCGCGGCTGCACTGTGGTTATTGCAGATTGATTGTCCTTCTTTCGAAACTTGGACGATTAGCAAACATAATCTTCGCATAACAGCTGACCTCCTTTCAACGATCATCTTTATACGATCGCGATGTAGGTGTATTTAAAAGATCGATCGGCCATGAAAAAAGATACAATTATCGTCGTTGATATTTAATTATATTTTGATACGACTATTTACTCCTATTTCTAATTTGCTCCCCTTGAATCTAAATATATTCTCCTCTTTATTATGAAAAACATTTGCGATGTAATTTTATCATTAATTAATAGTTGTGCAGTAATTTAATGAAAGTTGAATTATCAGTTTATACTTTCGATACATCCCAGCGTCTATCAATCGAGATCGTCGCTGCGAAGCTCCCGCAATTAACAGCAGTATATAATTAAAGTAATCGTGAGACTCGCTGATCTGAGAAATGGAAAACTAAGTCTTATTACAGCCCTAGTAATTCAAGTAGGCAAGAAGAAAGGCACGGTGATCTAGTTCAAGCATCAGTATACAACGCTCGCGATATAATAATAATACAAGCGCGATATGTAAGAAGAATAGCCGCATTTGCATTATGAACGAGGGAAATTCCTCGTGCTTATGTCAGGCGAAATGTATGCCGAGTAAAAGTTTATTTATGGATTTATACTTGTAGAAGCGTCAAGATCTATAAAATCAGTAAAATCTGTGAATCCGAGATGACAGCGTTTATAACCAAAACGATATGCTGAGGAAAAACACACGCGCCTTTCACTTATTTCAGTTGATCTTTCTATCCCGCAAATCAAGGAACTATCCACTGGACCGAATCACGCTGGTCTCTCGTGACTCCAAACTCGTATCGGATCTAAGAAAAATCAACGTACGCTGGTACCGCATTGACGTAACGCATATGGCAATACTTGATTATTTATGACTATCTTGAATATCTGGATCACAACTCGAACGGTGACTCGTTACTCTTTTGCTTGTACTTGCCGGCTCGAAAATATTTAGAAACTCGATGAGAGTTTCATCAATAAAGAGTAGGCTTTCCCGAACGTGAGACTTCCGCTTCTCGAAAGCGGAAAGAACGACAGCGAGGAGAAAAAGAACTTGCGCCACGCTCCACTTTCTGAAAGTCTATCAATTAGAGTCTATTGTGTTAGCATAGTAAAGGCAGTCGACTTTACGTAAAAAAATGCACTACTATCATGTCATAATGTATACAGTTAAGTACTAAAATTAAATCTCATTATAAAAGAAATTCCCTCGTTGAATTGAGATGCACTTTTCCATGTGTTTCTTCGACATAACCCGACATAACAAGTGAGAATATTTTCGTTTCACCAGTCGTCCTTGCGAATTCCGGTGCAACACTCAACGTCTGCATTCTTTAGTATTCTATTTGTAATATTATATTTCTCGCTAATAAAAAATGTGTCATCTCTATAACAAGGATAATTTTTTAAAATGTTTAAAATAAGGAATACACTCAATTATTCTACAAAAAATTCTGTAACTTCTAAAAAACAATGTTTATAAAACTATTCCAAAGTTGAAGAACCGGGAAATTAAGATTACGTGATGGAAAATTCTCATATTGAATAATGAACGTTCCAAGTAAAATAATTTATATTCGTATTTTATATAAAGTACAAAAATCAAGAGATGAGTAGTTATTAAAGAGTAATTATTAAAGAGTACTATTATCGCAATTAAATAAAATAAAAACAAACTACGTGCAAAACTTTGTGAGTTAGATATTAAAGACAGTTAGTTCGGGTAACATAGAAGCGTAACGTTCTATGCGCGCATTAAAGTCACCGTTCGCTGAGCGCAGAGATGACGTGCCTAAACACACGTGGATACCAAGCCGTGAACATTACGAAACTTAGCACCGTTTTTATATTTTAAAATATAGCAAGTTTAATGAGTCGTTTGACAGGACGTTTTTTATCAGTAATACAAGACAACAAGTCAATGTCATACCTGTGATTATTATTTCAATACGAGTCGACAAATTGCGAAATTTTTAAGAAATGATATTTTTTTTAAGCATCTCTCTATTTCAACATATCAAGAACAATTTTATCGTTCGTCACAAAAATAGTTACTGTACCTTGTTACACTTTGCTTGACAATTCTCAAAAGCAGGTCGTTGTGACTTTCTTCAAGGATGCACTGCTGGTATCCTTAGGGTTACATGTTCGCCGCCGAGCCGAGTTGCCCTTTTTTCCACCATGCAGGAGCGGAAAGAATCAGAGAGAAGAACAGAAAAGAATACACGTTTCTCACCGCGTGTCTTCAAGACATGCTGCATGTGGTTCCTGGATGAAGTTGCCGTGAAAACTGAGTCGAGGCATGGAGGCAAAGAGAAAGGCAGGCTGAGAAGTAAGGCTTCCCTCATTGGCAGTTGATACGCGCTGTCCTTTCGTGGACATCCCACCTTATGCCATTGCGAGAGAAAGAAGGACAGACTCGCCGAGATTATATTTTGATGAAATGCTACCATATCTTTGAAGGCCACGGCAGATTAACCGCATTAGTGAATTGACAAAGTTTTTGTTAATATAACGATTGAAAAAAATGTAAAAAATTTCTTTGGTTTTAACGAATGAATTAAGAAAGATTCAACTCGTTCAACTTTAAGTTTTCCTTATAATTTGAACATTAAAAATGATAAAAATTGTTATTAATTAACAAAATGAATATTTCTAAATTCATCTGTCTTTTTATGTTTTTTTTTCTTTTTAGAGCTTCTTTGAATTGTAAACGTTACACAAATGAAAAAATAAATATTATTAATTTTTATACGTAACATTATATTCAGTTTGACATATAATGATACGTTCCTGACGAAGTCTCGTGTAGAAGAAAGTTAGTTGTCGTGTAGCACTTTAGGATTGGTTATTATTAGTGAAAGTATCTTCGTGTAGTTACCTCGGTACTTCACTGAGTCACGCGATTTATGGTATGACGTCGACATCTGTTGGTACACGGATTAATTTAAACAAACACTTGCAACACTAAAAAGTTTACGAAAAATATTGCATTATATTTCCTTTATGCCAGAAAATTACAATTTTTTTGTAATGAATTCGTATTTATCACTTTATTTTTCTTCTTTACGAATTTATTAAGATATCAATTTTTCCATTCACAAAATTACTCGGATTTTTTGTTCTTTGGATATTCTCTCGCTTCTGTGAAAACATAATTCGACAAAGCAGGATGCGATAGTTAAACGTCGTTTAAATGATAATGAGAAAGATGGGCCTTTTTAGAAATTACATGGCTATTAAGGTCATTGAGCTTCTCGAGTTCTGCAGTTTCAGACAAAGAGCTCGTAGTCGCGCAGTCGGTTGCGTTATCCATCGAGTGATCGAGTTGTAGCGTTCGCTAATATCGAACTGTAATTTCGTCATCAAAAATTAAAAAAATTTGCTTTTGCAAAGAAATTACGATTAATATGAGTTATTTTATAATATACGTGCTTATCTTTTTATTATTAAAGAGTAAGTTTCAAAATTACCTGTGTATAAAATTTCAGTAGCTGTTTAAAAGTTTAAAGTTATGTTTTGTGTATCTTTTGTTATACAGATACAAAGATGACAAACCAATTTACTTTGGGCCATTTCGTAAGAATTTACTTCTTATTGTTTTGAGAATTATTTTTAATTTACCATATCATTGTGTTCTGTAATCAAAGTTAAAAATTACAAATTATTATTTTATGTTATGTTAAGGATAGAAATCATCTGGAAACCTACGAGGAGATATCGAGTGAACAAAACGACATCGACATCTTCGCTAATCTAACTTTTCGCTTTACCTGCAAGGATATGCCGTCCGGATTTTACGCCGATGTGGATTACAATTGCAGGATATTTCATGTTTGCGAAAATTCAGGCGATGGATTCCCAGTGATCTGTGCTAATGATACAGTGTTTGATCAGAAACAGCGGATATGCACGGACGAAGAAACTATCGATTGTCAGCACGCTCACGAATGGTACGTACTACATTTTACGATATTCAGATCAATCGTAGAATATCACAAGTTTCTCTACGATATAATTAATAATTATCTGTTGCAGGTACTACTTGAATGAACTATCTTATTCTGCGGAAATCGAATCGAGAACGATCACAGAAGAAATTACAGAGGAAGACCAATCGAAAGTAGAACAAGAAGATGTAGTGCCTTCCGTTTTGCCTCTCGTGATTGATTAAAAATATTCCTCTTTTACATTACGTTATGTATTTATGTATGCATTTTACGTTTATACCGTTATAATAATATACAAATCAATATACAAATCAATACGCGTCAAACGGGTTTGGTCGGAATAATTAATTTTATTTTTCTCTTTCCTTGACGCGGATAATTAATTGCGTTCCAACGCAACATTTTGCGTTACAAGAAATTATTAATTTAATTTTTAATTTTTTTTCTTTCCGACATCAGTATTTTATAAATAGACTAAAAATCGATAAATTACTTGTATTTAATCGTCGCACAATAATGTTTATAGAATTCTAAAGTAATATTATTTTGCTCTCGTAGTAGTTCAATGTTCTAGCGATTGCGTGTAGCATCATGAATCCTGATTCCAATCTCTTTTGTGCTCTTGTTGCATCCTGATGCATATTTGCTGCATGCAACGCGTAAAACTGGCGAAAAATAAAAGAAAAAAAAGGAAAGAAATGCACGAAAAGAGAGAGAGAAGACCTTCAACGTGGTAGTCCAGAATAATCTCAGGTCTATTTCTGACTGTTGGCTTCTCAAGGTTCTTGAAAGTTGTAGCGCCAGTATTTTCGATATCAATGTTGTAAGCACATGCAAATGCATATATAATTTTATAATATTTATTAATTATTTCTTAAAAGAGTTGTAAAAGGAGGAAAAGATTAACATGTTGACATTAATTATAAAAGAACTTGTGTTTTAAATTTTACGTAATTCTTAATATTCTGGTTTTCTTTAGAATTTCCTTAATTGAATTTCGTTTTCTATATAATTAAATATGTATTTTTAAGAATGTTATGAATATAAATATTTTCAAAAGTTGTATTAGTTATAATATAATCTTTTTTCCAAAACTTTATAACTGTGTTGATTTAAAATTATATTAAAATGCTTATTGTATTAAAAAATAAAATAATTTCAAATTAATTAATTAATAATCATATTTTAAGGGACGATTATATAACAACGATTATACAAGGTAGATAAAAAATTCATTTATTTTTAATCAGACATAATTAAAGAGTATATCAGTCTTAAAATCTATGCTGGCAATTCATTATTCTTCCTGCGATACGACTATATGAGATATAATTTTTAATGTCGTACTTGTATATAATCTTTAAGAAAGTATGAAAAAGTGTCACCCACCACCATATAATCCCATGACAATGAAATAAATATCTCCTGCGAAATGGCGCGTATCTCATGATTAAATTGCGAGGAATTGTTTCCATAACCATCTACGAAAGTTCCGTTTCTTCAGATTCTAAATATTATCTATTCTAACTTTTGAAAATATACTCTATTTGAATCCCATGTTGCTAAAATATAATTAAAATGTATCGAAAGACAAATGTGGACGCATCCATAGAAACTATTAATATCTAACTTTTCAACTATAATTTCTTTTCAGGAAGTCTGAAATTTTTTTGACGCAAAGAATTATTAGGCGTAGAAACAAATAATTGTTTCAAGACTACATTGTTTTATGAACGCGACCACGACAGTATAAAAAAAAATTAAAGCTAACCCAATATATAATCCGATTGGTTTCAGACTTTGAGGAAAGTCTGTAACGACAGAGACGTATATAAAGCTCTTAACAAGGCACACTTAGTGTTTCAGATTTTAATATAGTATACATCAAAAACGATAAGTAGACTTGATCGTAGGCGAATCGAAATACTATTTTCCATGATGATAATATGACCTATGATGGTGTGGCCAAGTAATCCCCGGACCTGTCTTATCATTGTCGTATACGTATTTGATGTGCGGATTTTCCGACCCGAACATACTCTGTCGGATCATACCAAAAATGGCCGACATGAGGGCCATGTTGCTGATCATACCAGCCATCGTAGCAGCCGCTCTCGCGTGAGCCAAGAACGTTTGGACGAGGAAACTTACTATAAAACCGATTGCGGGCATCATAGGATTCATCTTCATCTTCAATGCTCTTCCGAAATGTATCACTGTGCTCGTGATTTTCCTGGACATAAAGTCCTCTCGCAAGCGTGGCAACTGGATCTTCAATTCGGAGCATATATTTTTGTCGGAAGATGATTCAGTGTTGATTCTATTCTCGCTATCTGAATCCTTGATCTTCTCCGTAGAAACTCTCTGCTTTGCTAACTTTCCTGAATACTCATCCAGCAGAGATCTAAGCTCGTTTTTCGCTCGATGTTCCCTTTTGCGCTTCTCTTCACTCTCCATAGATTCTTTTTCAAGCTCGTAGGTAATTTCTTCCTTCAGAGGTATTTCTTTTATTCCCTCCGCATTTATTCCTTCCTTCATATGCTTCTCAGGATTGTCGTTCTTCAGATGTTCCTCGGTAAAGGCTTTTAGTCTGCTCGTAAACTTTTCGTTCAAACGGGTGCCAAAGAGTACGCTAAAAGCGTTGTAAGCGTTCTCTACGTTGAGGAACTGAGCGACATCACCATCGGCGAAATCCGTCGCGTTGGCCTTGATTTTATCCAGAAACATGGTGATTATTTGATCGTCATTCATGGATCGCTTAATGTCCGCATACTCGTCGCTTTCTTGCAGAAGCTGAAAGTTTGCCTCTTGGACGTCGTCCAGACTCCGCTCTTTCTTCTCTTTCTCCTTCTTGAGCTTCTCGCTGTCCGGCCGCTGATCCAGTACCTCTTCCATGATGTCGCTGATGATTGTCAAAATACTTGGCAAATTCTTGTTATCTTTGATCTTCGTGGCTCTACCCTCGCGGTATCCACCACCCAAGCTAATGCCGACTTCGCCGTTCCCGTAGCCCGTGAGCCTCAGGAGACCCAGATCTACCTGAAACTTATCCTCCATCGCCATCTTGTACCAATCCAAGAGAGTATTTTCCATGGATTCCTTCCTCGTCAGTAGTTCCTTCTCGAAATCGCTCGTGGACATGCCAAAGAAATGCTGCACTTCGGTTTCTGTCGATCTTCCGAGGATACCGAGAGGTAACGACGGCAAGGACCGTAAGCCGAGCAGAGATGGTACAGTGCTAGTGATTACTGGCCAGATGAAAATGCCTATGCATCTGATGAAGCTCAAGCTAAGTATGCATTGAACTACCTGCGACAGGAGACCGCGATTCGCAGTACGCTCGTTGAAATCTTCCACCAGTTTCAAGATCTCGTACTGATCGGCGGTTAGAGAATTCCTAATTGTAGAATTTAACGTGTCCACGAAGTATTCCTTTGGATTTTCCTCGGGCTTCCTTTCGAGAGGTTCCTTGGCTTTCGTAATGTTAACTAGAAGCTGAAGAAAGTCGGATTCCGTGATGTTTGGAAACATTTTGTCCATTGTCGTCTCCGAAGTCTGGTCAATTTCTTCCTCGGTCTCGTAGTAAGAATCTAATAATTGATCAGTACTTCTTTGTCGCCTCTCGTGTTTCTTCGACGCACCCGAGAGAATGGATTCCGACAATGAACTTTGCTGCTGCTGAAGATCAGATAAATGGACCTTTTCCTTGGAAATATCTATGAGGATGTTTGACGGTTGTCCAAGATATCCGGAGACGATTCCTTGTTGATCTGGAAAATAAAGAAAATCGAAGATTAATAAACTGAATACCGAAAAAGAGAGTCAGTCTGCGTTTAACGGATAAGACTGATTCACCTACTGACGGAGTGTTCGAAGCTCTCGATTCTCCACTTATCTGGTTCGCCTGCTCCACTGCGTGCGCGGCATTTGACTGGACCGTCTGCTCCTGCGACTTCGGCTCCTGCGGTTTCGACTCCGACTGCGGCGCATCCGATAGAATTTCATACTGCGAATAATTTATGCCGCCAAAGCTAGGCAATCCTGGAAACTGAGGAATGGTAGGTTGAATCCCACCCGGTAACATAGGAAATTGCGGGATTTGGGGGAAAGGAAACTGTGGTAAATTAGGTCTGTCGGCGAAAGGACTTCCCAATTCGGGAGTGTTCGGGATTTGCCCTGGAATCTGACTGATACCGGGAATCTGGCCGATACCGGGAATCTGACCGATACCGGGAATCTGGCCGATACCGGGAATCTGACCGATGCCGGGAATCTGTCCGATACCGGGGATTTGACCCGCGCCGGGAATCTGCCCGATACCGGGAATCTGACCGATACCGGGAATCTGGCCGATACCGGGAATCTGACCCCCGCCAGGAGTCGCAAACTGTCCGAACAACTCCTCGAAGTTCGGTAGAGTCGGCGAAAATTGCCTCAAGGTCGGCCAAGTAACATACTGGGTGCAGGCCACGAAATTAGTACTCCTCGCGCATTCCAGCATATTGGTTACATAATCGCGACGTATTGATTCCGGTATCGCTCTCTCTGCCAATCTGACAATATTCATTTCCTGTGCAGTTAGGAGAGTGCCTATTACAGGATTATTGACATCCAGGTAGGAGTTTTCCAAACGCGGCGTCAAGTTCTTGCTCAACAGGTCCTTCAATGTACTCTCTATTTTATCCTCGATCGTTTCTACAGCATTTTTCGGCGTATTTTCACTCTTTTCATTGGACGTCTGGTTATTGGAATAAGCGTTTTGCAACAGGATCGATGATATATCGAGTTTCATTCTCGGTAGCGTTTGATAGCTTCCAAAGTTCGGAAAGTTTGGCAGTCTCGGGAAAAATTGAGCAATAGTTGGCCAAGCTATATTCCTCGTACACTCGAGGAACGTGCTCTCTCGAACGCAAGTGACCATCCTTTCCACGAAGACTGGTCTTACTGATTCCGGTAACAGGCTTTCTGCAACCTGAACAATATTACTTTGCTGTTCCGTGAAATAAGATGCAATTTGCGGCGTCCTTGAAGAAACCCTCGAAGGTAGGATGCCCGGTGTAGAATACTGCACGGCCTTGAGAATGTTCAAAATCACACCTTCCGGATGCTCTGAAAAGACAGGATAGAACCTGGTGTCCGTGATGGTAACAGTAGCGTCTCCATGCTGGCCAACTTTAACATCAGTCTCCGAAAATGGCGAAGAGTCAGTTAGATTTTGAGTTAATGTGGACTTACTGTTTGCCGCTTGCAGATTTCCTCCGAAATTTGGAAAGCTGGGCAGTCTGGGGAAATATTCCGATAATCTTGGCCACATCACGTTTCTCGAGCACTCCAGGAAATTACCCTTGCGAACACATTCTACCATTCGGTTGACGAAAGCAGGACGAGCAGCATCGGGCAGCAAGTTCTCTGATATCTTAAGGATGTTCAATTGCTGATCATTAAGCAGATCGTCAAACTGTTGCGTGTTGGTAATTTTAACACTCGGATCATCTCGCACATTTGGCGAAGACAGCTGAATTGTTTTGAGAATGTTGAGAATCACCGATTCCGGATGTTCCGTAAATATCGGCACGAATCGGGTACCAGTAACGCTAATCACAGGACCGTTGCTCTGCGGAAATTTTGTTCTGGAGATAATCTTCACGTTGGAATTCGTTTGCGATGTGTTCCATTCCTTATCCTTGACAGCCTGTTGCGAAGCACCTTTCAATGGCGTTTGATCTTCTTGTTTTGGTGGTTGCTGGATAGGATAATCAGCAGGAAACGCGGGAAAGTTAGGAACGTAAAGAGAGACCGTGGGCCAAATGACGTACCTGGTGCAGTTGAGAAAGTCGTTGTTCGCCTGGAGGCAAGATATAACTTGAGTAGTGAGAGGAGCCCGTGCCGGGGGTGGTACAAGGCTCTCTGCTAATCGCAATATGTTTAGTTGCCTCTCGGTGATGGTGGTCAAAACAATTATGTTTTCGTTGACGACCAAGTGTGAATTTTTCGCTCTCTGGGAATTACGTACCTTTGTTAAAATCTCTGTAACCTTATTCTCTAAATCGCTGGATACTTTAGAAGAAACTTCATTTTGGCGAGATAATAATGCAGAAATTCGACCAGTCGATCCCTCTGTCGCGGAATCACCGGATTCCGATGGTACTTCGGTGGCCGGTGGACTCGGTGTAGTCGGTGGAGTCGGTGTAGTCGGTGGTCGGCTTCCTCCAAAGATTGGCGGTATAAACGAGGAAAAGTCAGGAACCTGAAATTCCGGAAAATAACTGAAGACCTCGGGCAACTGTAGCCAATCCGGTATCAAATTGGAAATATCCGGCAGCTCGGGGATAAACTGCTTGACGGTCGGCCAAGTGGAGTATTTGATACAGGTCACATAATTGAATTCCTGAATGCATTTAACGGTCTTCTGAACGAATTCGGAACGATACGGTACGGGAAGCAGCTGTTCCGCCATGTGGATCGACAGTAATTGCTCCGGAGGGAGTATAGCGACGTAAGAATCCACGACAGACGGAGATGGTACCTTCGCATGCTCTCTCAAGGTATTCTGGAGGATGTTCACGATCACCGCTTCTGGCTTGGGCTTCCGCATTCTTGTGGGGTCGGCCTCGATGACTTCCGGCAGCTCGCCCGGGGACCCCACGAAACTGGGAAAAGGAACGATAGGATACTGCGGGTACAACGCTATCGACGGGTACCAACTCTGGTAATCGGGGAAAGCCGGCAGCGTTGGATAGTACTGCTTCACCATTGGCCAGGCAAAGTACTTGACGCAGCTGAAGTACTCAAACCTGCGCACGCACGAGAACATCCTGTCAGAGTACTCGCGACGTGTCTCAGCGGGTAGAAGTTTCTCGGCCATCTGCAGAATCTGGAGTTGGCCGACGGTGAGCAGTGCCCTCAGGGTTTCGTTCGTCGGGTCGATGAAGGTCGGCGCCAAATCATAGGTGACTTTCGACTCCAGAGCGCCCTTTAGAATGTTAAAGACAATAAACTCGGGCGTCAGCAGTCTCGCGGACTTGGCCCTGTTACCCTGAAACAGGTCAATCAAGTTTATCTCGATCGGCAGGTTGTTCATCGTTTGCTTGACTGACTCCGGCAGATTATCGAGCACGATGGGCCAGACGAAGATGCGAATGCAATTGAAGGCACTGAGACCGCTAATGCACTCCCCCACGTTTTGTATGAACGACTGCCGCTGCTTCGTCTGCAGCAACTGCTCGGCGCACTTAATTATTTCCAATTGATTCTCGGTCAATTTGGACGTGTCCAAGCTATCCCAGTACGTTTCATTTGAAGATGATTTCCGTGTCAATTCAATATTCTTCAAGATATTCAGCAACTGATTTTCCGTGAATTTCGGAATGTTAGGGAGCACCTCAACCGCCTGTTCCCTCAAATACTGAAGGAACGTCCTGTTTCTTATTTGATCCTGAAGAAACGCCGCTTGACTCCTCCACTTTTGAAGGCGATTAAAATCAGGCTTTGTCGTTGGAGATGATTCATCAAGATCCTCACTCTGAATCGATGTCGCTTTCACGTCGCTACTACGTTGACTGCGAATCTCTTCAGTTTTTTCAGCCGCAATCGCGTCAACCTCAATCGATTTCTCTGAAAGAAGACTTTCTTCAAATTTTTCCGAATGTTTCGCATTATTACCGACGGATTCGAGGGCGTCGTTTCGTATAGATATTAATTTTTTTATTTGACCGTCCACGATCGACTCCTGCTCTCGACCAGGCAAGTTACCTTCTTCAGCATTTAGATAGACAGTCGAACTCTTGTACTTGGACTTACCTGGAACGCTAGCTCTATTTTCTCTGTTCTGATCCAGATCTTTGTCACCGATTTCTTCATTGTTCGAAACCTCGTCGACGACGTGTTCATCTTGATTCCTTTCAGTTTCTTCCACTTGAGTCTGGTGCAAGCTACGAAGTTCATTGCGTACATCCTCACTCACAGCCTCGGTATTTTCTATTCGCGTCACTTCCAAATTATGTTCCGCCAAATCCTCGATCTGTCCCGTTTCTTCCTTATTTAAATCTGTCTTTTCCGTCTGTTTCAAGCTGGCAACGTCCTCCAAGTTCTCTTCAAGATTGGAGGAAGTGTCAGCGCGCGTCTCTCCTTCCGGCTCCGCCCTACCTTCGTCGCCGTTCACATCCACGTTTTTCACATCCGCGGGCAATTGCTTGACGTTGATCTCAATGGTATCTCCCTGCAAATCCGAGCTGTCCTCCGCGTTACTCTCCGGTATCTGTCGTTGATCCAGGACTTCGGTATCGTCGGACTCGACCTGTGCGTCGAATCGTCGAATACCTTCGTCCTTCTGCGCATTCTCCTCGACGTTCTGTGCGGCATTCTCGCCATTCGGCAACACGGATTTCCCGAGAAGGCTCACGTCGTTCCGTCGTCTTTTCTTCGCCACGCTACCCTCGTCACCAGCTTCGGTCTGAATCTTTTCAGGATCCTCGACGATAATCACTTGCGCTGGATTCGTCTTTTCTTCGCCACTGATATTTCTATCTCCATCATGTTCCGTTTCCGCCAAGCTCGCTTGTGCTGGTTCCACATGCTCCTTATCTACGCTAAGATCGCTCACCGGATCCGAAATTTTACCGTGCACTTGATCCGTAATGACACCGCCGTCATCGTGAGGCACACTCCGCGCTCGTGCGTGAAGGACGCATAGTAGAAGGAAGAAACAGAGAGGTACGAGCCGGTGGATGCTCGTCGTTGACCGTGGGCGTCGAGAGTTGAGTGCTCTCATGGTCGCGGTCGAGAGGCGAATGTCTCGGCCACTTCTGAGCCGGCCTATGGTCAGCCATACCACACGCATGGTGATACACATACCATCGCCCAAAGCACGCCGACTGTAGCCAGTTCCACGGACGAAGGAGCAAACCTGTAGATGAATAACAGTCTGGCATTTCCATTTTTGCGATGCCCCTCTACGCGGTTACTTCGGGGTTGCGGGGTACGCAGCCAATGAGTTCGCCGTGGCCGACCGGTTGCGTTTCCTGCGCGGAAATGGCAATGGCATCAGGTGCATCGATCTCACGATTTATTCGTACACGCAATTTCCTTAACGCAACAATTAATCGTGCAAATTAGCCGTACCGTTCGAGCGTTATCGTGCTTACGTCGATTACTTGTCGCTGAGGATGTTTATGCACTTCAGATCGTTTGACAATTATAGTTTACGTACGCTCTTGTCGTGAGGAGCAAGATGCACAGAAGAAGAGAAACGCCATAAACATAGCTAAGTGTATGGCATGTACATACATTTTTGCAGCTCGAAGATCGACTTGTGCACACGCCATCGGGCATACCGAGAAATAGAATCTAAAATAAAATCCTGAATCGTAATTGAATATTTTTTGACATTTTCTATAAATCTCTTATTTTTCTTTTCATAAGATAAAATAATTTTATTTTTCTCTTATATAATAAAATAATACTAATTATATTATTTGTTATTAATAGAAAACTATTATTAATCATAATAATATCCTATCATCAATTAGAAAAAGAAACGTCTTGTAAACATCTATATAATCTAAATCTATCTTAATTATATTGATTATAAAAACTCAAGTTTGTTTAAAAAAGATAAAAACCTATGATTAATTAGAGGATAAGAAAATTAATTAATTGGTGAGATGAATGACCAGCGATTATAGATCTTAAGTGAAAATCGAAAGAACCAGAGAAAATAATAATCTGTAGATCTCTGAACGCGATGTTGCGTAAAGATCACAGATCGGGTTTCGCGTGCGTATTAAGTACAGTCTTGCTCGCGAGCTTTGCTACTCGCGCTGGTATAAAGGATTGAATTTTTAGTCCTTGAAGGAATCGAGACTCGTAGGAATGGCCAGGAAGAAGGGGCATCCTAGCATGGGGAGTGGAGAGTAATGCATTTTTACAGCGAATTTTATTTTCCAAGATGGTCGGCACGATGCTCCCTACTTCCCTCTCCTCGCTCCTTTCGTACTGGATTCACTGCGCAAAGACGATGCAATAAACCTGTATTGCCTTTCTTTACCGTCTGCCTTGCTTACGGTGCGTTCACAACGTATAATGCGACTTATACTGCTTTGACGTCGTTTCGTGCAATTTTATTCTCATTAACAATTTTGGACATGTCTCAATCGCGTGACTTTAATTCCCAAGATATTAATGCATCTTTTTATGTCGCAAGAAAGGGATATGAGAAAAGGGGGATAAGGGATATAAAAGACTATAATTTCCTTGTAATAATTTCAATAATTTATAATAATTTTTGTATTTTAAATTTTTACTTTATTCAAGAATTCTATTGAAATAACGTAACTAGCTACAGAGCAATCTCTGCCGGCTTTATAATAAGCCTATTGAGGTAAACCGCGTCGATCATCGACCATGACTTTTCGTTGAGCTACTTACCGACGCCAGACCGTTAATGAACTTTATGACGCATAATGTTCCTTGTAATGTCTCGTTATGAGGTCAGTCAGCAGTTGCTAAGTTAGTTGGAAGAGCCGTGCATCATTCGTTAAAGACCGCTATTTGCAGCAACATTGCACATATGAATAGCTGCTTGCTGTACGTTCAGGAGATTGACACGGCAAATATTTAAGCAGGTAAGCAGTATTAGAAAAACTAGTTTAAAGCAATACGTCTGCATACTATTCGTAAAGGAATATTCCAACCTCATAAAATATTTCTTGAATGAAAATTACAGGTGTGTGTGTGTGTGTGTGTGTGTGTGTGTGTGTGCGTGTGTATGTGTTACAGAGGATTTCATCGGAAAATTGTGAAGCAATGCGTTCCAACTACTCTTGGTTCAGCCACTCCTTTTCAAGGTGATGGCCACGCGTGAACGGTCGTTGCACGATGGCCGTGACAGTGACGTGATGTAAAAAGTGAAAGACGATAGATCATTCTTGAAATTTTTTTCTCTTATCATAAATGTAATATCGTTCAAGTAAGGAATCCGCTAAGAAATGAGACATGGTAAGTTTTTTATTAAAAAGTGTTTTATATAAATTATTAGTCAACATTTTTTTAAATTTATTAAAAAATGAGACCTAGCAAATTTTATATTAAAAAGTACTGTAAATTAATTATTAATTAAAATTTTTAGCATTCTCGAGAAAGTCATTGTAGATTAGCGGATTTAATCACCGTGTAATTTTATTATAAGACATGTGATATATTAAAATCATATGCTTTCTAACATTAGAATGCGGGTCGTTCTCCGGATTCTCCGAGGTATTTGTAAAATCAGCACCGAGGAGGAATCCGAAAGAGATGCGCAGAAAGTCGGTGCGCAGCGAGCGGGCAATTCTCTTTCGAACCGCTCGGTTGGATGGAGGGAACCATACGGTTGCTCGTGCGGGTCCGAATAACACGTATTTCGTGTAGTCCGACACAGGAGGAGTTCAGGAGAAGACAGAGGGAAAAAGGTCGGTCGAAAGAAAAAGGATCGTCAGTGTCGATGAGTTCGAGTGGTGGTAAACCGGTCTGAGAATGGAGGCGATTGGCCGGATCCTTGCGTATATGCTATTGGCAGCTGCATTTACGAAAAATGTGCTTGCAACGAGTGCCGCGAACGTCAAATTTTCGAAAGATAGCTGTAAAATCGCACGATGCAATGCCACGAAACTGGAATTGGTCCCGGACCCAGCGCCGCTGAATTCCAACATCGGAAGTCTTCGGAGTATCCTGATTAACTCATTCAAGAGCGAACCGGATCAAGGTTTGAAACACAATATTATTTTCACCTTAATAAAAAAGAGCGACAAAGTAGAATTAGAAAATAAAATTTTAATCGAAACATATAATATTTATTTTCAATAAATTTTATTTATAATAAATTTTTCTAATATAAATACCTAATTAAACTATCCTTTTATAAAAGTAGAAGAATTATTTTGCAACAATAGAATCGTAAACATTGATTTTTTTTTTATTGAAGCGGTTAAATAATTGTTTAAAATAATATATATCCTTAAAAATTATATATAATAATGTTAATTATATTGTTGTTTATTATGTAGAAATTGGATTTGAGAAGTCACGCACTTTTGGACACAAAAGAATTCAGTTCATGCTGATGCCGATGATGTACAAAATGGGAGTGATGACGACAATGATGATGTTAATAATAGCGATCTCAGCAAAGGGACTTCTTGTAGGTAAGCATCATTACTTTCGTACGCAGTAAAAAGTGTCACCCGCACAAATGTATAACGGTCCCGTGGACGTCTTAGACAGCGTAACCTGCATACATGATTAGGTGATATTGCTGACCCATTTACTGACATATGAGCTCGGTATTCAAATGAGCATTACATTCAGATGAAAGACTTTTTTACTTATCCCAGTATTTCTAATAATTATTTGACTGAAAGAATTTCTTTTTAATTATTTCTCGTCAATCGCTAAATTACTTGAATTTATTATTCATCATCGTGTATGAAGAAACCCATAGTGTATAATTAACAATCGTAATCGTAAAATTTTTTATTAGAAATTTCACGTATTTCTCGATAACCGGTTTACTTATTTAATCATCTGTAAAATTTATTGTTGTTAGATTATATTAAGATTTTACAATCCGTAAAATTTATGGCTTATTTTAGCATACGAAACGGAAGTTTTCTCTGGAAGTTAATCTCTGCGTTTCACCATTTTCAGGCGTCATACTGCTTGTGTTTAAACTCAGTACTTTCCTGGCGAAACTCAATTCCGGCTGGCACACACCGCATCCATGGCCATCACCGCAACCAGTTCACGTGCACCTTCACAGCGCATATCCTCATGCTCATCCACAAATATACCAAAGCTGGGAGCCAGCAGGTGGCCTCTCATATGAGGACCAATATTACTATAAGGGATGACATATAAATTACATATATAATTCCAATCTGAAGATTTTTACTGAAAAGCCATTAACGAAAAAAAGGTCAAAAGAAGATAATGTCGATAGAAATTACATTATATGTGTAATATTTTTTAGATAATTTTTATCTTCTTGTGTCTATTAATTTATTCAGATAATATTATTAATAGTGGATAATATTATTAATATTATTCAAATAATATTATTAATAGTGGACTTTTTTGTGGCTGTAAATATTAATATTTGCGATAGCAAAGATACTTTTTGCTAGTGAGATGCTATTTATTGGAAGCACTTAATTGTGCGAAAAATAAGAATTAGAATATCAATTTAATGAAATGAATTTTTTTTACGCTAACACAGTGACCCACTTTTTCGAATATTTTGTTGTAAATTAAACATATACCGGTATACCAAAGGAATCTTTCTAACTTATCATAATAATTACAAGTACGCATATAAATAACAAAGTTCCTTTTCAAAGGAAATACAAGTAGCGTTTTATAACGCAATAAATATGTAGTTATTTATTGTGTGTGATAATTTATTCATTGTAGTATAATATTTATTACACATATATGAGATGTGCCACATGATGCGCCTTCAAAATACGTAAACAAATCAAACATAATGTCCTATGCAAATTGCATGGAAAATTAGGAACACATTATTTTTCTCATTTAATCTAACATTATCTCATTATGTTCATTAACAATAATCACATATAAATATTAATTTGGCCTGTAGTTATAAAAAATCTATGTAATGTAGAATTACATTTTCATGTAAAAAATTTCATGTAAAACAAAAAATATTTAAGTATATTTAAGAACTACACATATACCTCATATTAACATTAAGAATATATTTATGTTGCAATATAATAAGTTTTTCATAAATGTCTGTAATATTGTATATTTATAAATTATATATTTATTTTCGGACATATGTATGTATACATTTGTTAATATTCTGTATATATATTCTTCATTCATGTTTCTTTCTTTTATTTTCTTCTAAGTGAAGAGACTAAGAAAATTTAACATTTTTGAGAAATAGAAGTAGAATAAAAATATTATTATAAAATATAATTTTTCTAGAAATTGTTTCCCCATTTCTAGATTTCTTATTAATTAATATATTCGTCGACAAGTAACCAGTGTAGCGGAATCACTGAATGAACATTCATATTACGTCTGTTCCGGTGTAAAGCATTCTCCGGTAAACGAGACCCAGTTTTCCCGGCTTAAGGTACCTAGCGTGGGGTATCTGAACGAATAAAAAAGTAAAATATCTCTCTGCGCTTCGCGTAACACAGAGCAGTCTACATGGCAAGCGAACAGGAGAACGACGGCGACGCGCTGTACAGTGCATATCCGGCAGAAGATCGGACGGAATAATAATCTGTAAAACAATTTCATTTGATATCTTCCGGTTCGTTAGTGAAATGTCCGTTCAATTAACTGTGAATGAATCACGAGTAATATCGCTGATGACACCATAATGGACTAGCTAGCAATAGTGTAATTTAGATTATCGTGAAAGTTATATGAGTGTGGATCTAGCATCATATAATCACATGTTTTACACAACACATAATACATATATTTAAATATAAAGTAAGTTGCAAAATAATTTAATAATAATAGTTTTAAATCTTTATTAAATTTATTAAATAATCATAAAAAATATTCATTTTAAAAGTTTATTTTAATATATATATATCATATAAAAATTTAATAAATATAATCGTCAGCGTATATAAATCTTCTATTTTGGAAGAAAATTTGCAAATGAGATTCTCGATATTTCAGTAAAAAAATCCATCATAAATTTGAAGACATGAATGGGCCAAAGTTTTTTGTTTGCAATATTATTATCTGGCTAGTAACATCGTCAAAACTGTTAATTCAAGCTGAAGAGAGGCTAAACAGTTCCCAAAGCTGCCTTTGCAAAACTCAAAGTTTGAAAATCTTCCCAGGAATCAAGTTTTTCTGGGCGGACAATGCGCTCAATATTCATGTAAGAGTTCACGACCTACTACAAGGTATTGACAGTACTTTATTTACTTTTGCACTCTACCTTCGAAGAAGATTAAGATTTCTCTTCTTTAGAGACGGAAGTACAAGCGAGAGGCAAGAAAGACAAGAATAATCCTTTGCAGAAACTCGGATTCATGCTGATGATGACGCCATTTGTTATGCAGGTTTCTGATTTACTCTTCTCATTAACATTCTTCGCTGAAGAAGAAATGATAAAATGTCTGTCTCTTTTTCAGATACTATCCTTACCGGGCGCCATAGCGACTATTAAAATATCACTTTTGAGGAGTATCATGGTGGCGCAACTAGCAATCGCAATAATGTTCTATAATCTTATAAGAAGTTCTCAAAACTCTGACGTAGTGGTGATCCATCAACCGTATTATGCCGCACACTATCGTCACAGTTATCCGGATAACGTGGAGGATGAATGGTTCGGTAGATGAAGTACGCGAACGAGTGTGACAATAAGAACAATTTATATTTTCGTGACGCAGGACGTGGCCAATTGCCATTTCGATTTTCCAAAGTGATACATTTAAAAGTACAGGAGACATCTGTGATACAGAAATCGTAATGCTCAATGCAAAAATAATTTGTTAAATTTTGAAATTATTTAGAGACTTTATATATATATATATTATTAAATTATTTGTTAAATACATTTTATATATATTTTTATTTGTGAAAAATGTGACTCGCAATATCCGAGAAAATATATTATCGTCGACTCTACTCACCTGTCCGCGTTTTACCTCGCATTAAGCAGAATGACGATATCAAGATGTCGGCTGACCCACTTCGGGCCTCCACATAACGGCATTTTGGTCCAGATTCGCGCATTCGCGTGCAGACATTCCCATTCAGATTTTCTCATTTCTCTCTCGGTAAATTCGACATCGAAATCGAAATTAGAATTCCATTGCGCTGGCTCGGCGATAAAAACAAAATCTTGTGACGGAAGCGCAAATGGAGTTCTTATACGCGAACGAGCGAAGAATGTATGTACAGATTGATTGTAGCGTAAACGATTGTATCGAAAGCTTCGTCGACAACGAACTGAATCTTCGGGACGTCGATATTCGCGATGCGTATACGTGCCAGAAACCCACCTTCCGCGAGTGGTTGGCATCGTTGGTATGCCACGGTGGATCGATGTCCCTAAATCGATACCCCGCAATACAAATCAGATCGGCAATGCCGTTTTCTGGACTACAAAATGCATGATGCACAGTGCGTACCCAGATAGCAAGTAGGAATTAAACAAACGTTCGCTTATCGCTCGAGCCGCGTAAATACCGCGTTACGTGGAGGAATTTAGATCTCTTTCGCCGATTCTCCAGCAATTCGATATTCCACGAACGGAGTTTCTAATTCTAGAGCCTGTTCTAGATCGCAGCAGAATATCCAGATCGGCGAATATATTAGACTTAGTCCGAAGAAACATTTTAAGCTGGGCACGAAAAGTGTTTGAGTTTCACGACTATAAAGATCCCAGTATCCATCTATCGTACGTTTTCACGATTGTCAGGAAAGCAGAATTTTTCTCACCCCTAATTTCGACTCGGTCGTAGTATTTTAACACTTTCTAACATATGTCCGACTGTATCGCGCAGTTTTAACTACACGACATCCAGGCTTCGTCTCCCAGGATTGTAGCTCACCGTGACCAGAAGTTTATAACGGTGCTAACTTTCGATGATCATGCGATTTCTAATCTTGTCAAGTCCAGTCTTATATATTCAGATGAGATTTTCGAGGCACAATTTCCGAATCCGACGCGAATCACGTGTGAACGGCCCTGACCCTCATTTTACCGTAGCGTCCCATTTACGTACGGGTGCTCGGAAACAAGAAAGAGATGTTCTCCAACAAAGGTAATCTTCGATACTTTATCGAGGCTACCTTTCACGATTTTCCTAACAATTTATTTTAATCAAAGCAAAATTAGCAGTAACGAGAGTTTCTTAGAATATGTCGTACTCTTCGCACAACGGCGTGCAAAAGTTGCAGCAGATTCTGCTGACATTAGGTATTCGGTGTCCGAAGTTGACCTATGCGCATTGAATGAATTTATTATAATCCTGCAACGTCCAGCACTCCCCAGTGTTCGTTTCTTAACAAGAAACACCGATCTGGCAGCGTTAAGTGTGAGAAAATAAAACGAAAGGTCATCTAATAAATACAGGCTTATCGTGATCGATGTAAATGTCCTCTCATCCCGAGCTTGTTAATGTCAACTAGAAAAAAAGCGTTATTCTGTCTCTTAAAGTCATCTACGTCAATAACAATTTAAATTAATTTTATATAATAAATTTTAATTAATTTACGGTAGTTAATGAAATTTAAATGATAAACTTAGCATTAAAGAAGATCAAAACTTTTTTTTATTAATAAATATTAATTATTCTGTCATAATTAATTTTATTAATAAATTTAATTTTAATCATTCTGTCATAATATTAAGTTCAATTTTTAAGATAAGGAACAATGGAATATCTGAGAAACTGAAAATTGTGTAAAAAATTGTGCTATGTCCATTAAATAACTTATATGAAGAGTACAGTTAAATATTTATTGCCTTATCTGCCTATTTCACTTATAACTCAAATAAAACATCGATAAAATTCAATGTTGTGTCTTATACGGCAGTAAAATCTTATAGCGGGGAATGCAATTTACAGCAACGATACATTCGATCTATGATCATTAATGATCCCCACGCAATTACCTCCCAGTATCCTTCGCTTATGCGAAATGTGTGAAAGCATCTGGCCATCGAGAAAAACGTCAAAGGCCTCCTGATTTTTCCTTCTTGTCTCCTTCACGCTTTCCTCTTCTCCCTCGTTGTCTTCTCTCCGCTAGATCGTTTCATAGATAAATCCGCGGAGAAGACGAGAACATTTTTCTCGTTTGTTACGTCACCGCTGTATGCTCGGAGGACTCGCTCGTGCCATCATTCAGTCGCGCGAACTCGAAGCCGCAGGGATCTCCGCGGGATGTCGTCCTTCGTGGTGAGGATACAAGGACGGCAAAAGAAGATACTCGTTATCACGCGATAAAGCTAACGCGATTTTCAGTTGCAGAGGAGATGGGGCGATCTTCTGTGCCTGCTGTGTTATCTGGTCGCGCAGCATCACATCGTCGCGGACGATATCAGACCTTACGAGTTCTCCTTCAACATAGTCGATTTTCAGCACAGATTCGAGAAGAAAGGTATACCGCTCGAAGGAAGTGTCGGACGAGATTTTTATTAGAGATAAATAAATTAATCCTCGTTAAATAACGTATGCGTTTAATGGATTTTCGCCTATCTCTTCGTTAAGACGCCGAGGGGCTGATTACCGGGGAGTACGGTTTTATCACGGCCGATGGTGTTTATCACGAGACTGGATACAGGACCGACAAAAATGGAGACTTTATTGTCACGAGACAGAGAAACCGGAAAATAACGAGTTGTGAGTTGCGTGTTTATTGAAACAATAAATCTAAATTTTAATATCATGCGTTATTCTAATCATGTGAACGTGTCTTGTCTTGACTTAATAAGTGAAGGACGCGCAAGAGATATTCAAAGACAGGCCGGAAGCAGCGAAGAAATTAATCGAAGCCGTGATGAAGGCCTGCAGCAGCTGTAAACTAGCAGTAAAGCAAGAGGATAATCGGCCAAAACCTATCAAGACAGTTACAGAACCGCCGCCGCAGAAAAAAGTGGATCCGATATTGAAGCAGATGATGAAGATACTGACAGGTAAGGCAAAAAAGAATCTGTCCGCAGTGAAGATAATTATAAATTCGCGCTCTTTTTTTATACAGCCAACACGTCAGCTAAGAATATCTCAGAGGAGAAAAATAAGATTATCAAGAAGGAGGACATGAAAAACATTACAAAGAGCATGGTGCGGGCTGCGAAGAAGCTGTTGTCCGAGGAGGATAAAGTCGCCGTGAACGATCGAGTCCTGGAGAAAATGGCCAATGATCTGTTCTATCAATTCAATTACACGATAACGTCTCACGGTCATCACGAGGACGGCTATCGCGACGGAAGGAAGGACGGTAGCTATCGATCTCAAAACGAAAACGGTATCGACACACAGGTGAGGTATCTGTCCAACGAATTCGGGCATCAGCCCAACATCACGTTCATTCCGCAAATGAACGCGGCCGACGAGGAGCATGCTCTCAAAGGATACTCATTTCGTTGGTTTTGGTCGTAAATTCGCGACTCTATGTAATGTCGATTTTATTTTAACCCAGATTTGTTACGGAATATGCTTATACTTACTTAAATAACATGAGCCGTCTAAAGATATACAATTTTCGATTTTTAAAGTTTATCGTCTTTAAAAACAAAATAATTTGCCACATAATTATTATAAAAATAATTGATCACAAAATGGATCTCATTTACTAAGATAAAAATAATTAAAAATACAAATGTTCTGATAATGTCCTCTAAAATAATTTGTTTTTGGAAATGTAATTTTATTCGTATTTTTTTAATAATCTCATGGACACGGCTTTTTTATAATATATACACTTATAAAAGTATTATATGATTTAGATTAAGTTATATTACAAATTTGAAACAAATAAAAATAATATTTTATTATAAAATAAAAAATCTTTTTAAATTTACGCTCAATTTCTCACAATTTATTCGAAACCTTGGAGTAACGTAAACTAATTTGTCGTCTTTCCTTTAGTTTCTAACAGGAATGAAAACGGTATGAACGCAAAAATGTAACCAAACCAGTAAATTAGCCTAATTCGCAATTAAGAATATCATTAAATTTACACGATTTTTTTATTTTTTTAAGAAGAAATACTAGTGTTCATTATCTCTAGTTACACAAGTAATACAAGTGTTGTTTACATATACATCAAGTCAAGTATTTGGTACTTGTCGACCAGATGTTTCAGAGTTATTACTACAATGACTCGAAATTCGTATTCGAGGGTCGCGAATACGCGATAAAACTGTCACATAAATAATAACGAGATAACGGTAACGATAGTAAAGCCCACGTTGTTAGTATTTCTGTTCCACAAAGCATGTTACACTTGATTCGCACAGTTATCCTTTATCTCGCGTTGCAGAAATCAGAGATGGCACTTCTCTTCTGAGAAGAAAAATTAAAATTTTTAAAAACAAACATATTAAATGGCTGCGCGAAGAGACCTTTACGTGGATAAGTCGTATTTTGTTTCATTATGACAGGTTCCACACGTATACGCAACTTATCATAATGATATTCGCGCGCCACTATGCCTATTACATCGTGTAATTGACGATTAAACGGCGACGCGGACAAAATACGGAAAGGGCGAGCGTAATCGCGTACAGTGAAAGGTAAGGCGAAAATTCCGCGGATGATTGATGCATAATTCACGAAACCGGCGGCGACACGTTCCGAGACCGTGTTAATTAACGGCACAAAAGCCATTCAGACACGCTGTGACAGTTGAGTTGTCACGCGTCGGCGCGCGTGACTACGAGGCTCTGAACTTCTGAAAAGCGGATTATTAGTTTTATGGTGATCGAACGAATGTTAAGTTGATATTTCAATCTTCCCAGTGAAAGGCTTGTAGACTAAATAAACAGTATTTATATCTTACTTGTGTAAGGAATGGATCTTTATTTATTATGGATCTTTGTCGTGGTAGGAATAGATTAACAATGAATAAGTTTCTGTCAGGAATTTGATTATTACAGCTTCCGCGAACGCGGCATGGAATCCGACCGATTCCACGACTCTCTCTCGGTCTTTGTTAACTTACCCAGGTTTTCCCTTCCGAATTACAATACAATGTCAAAACAACTTTCTTATTTGTCCTTTTACAAATTATCAACAGATCAGTCCTTGTAAAGTAATGTTATAAGTCGAAGCCATAAGTCGAGGACAAAGAAGCGTCAATAATGTTATTATTGACGCTTCTTTGTCCTCTAACTCTAACAAACTTTCGAGACAATTCTATAACATAATATAATACTCCTACACTTGAGATAACTAAACGTGATAAATAGACTCGATAAGAATACATAGAACGAATGTTACATTTAAATCAACAATTGAGATATGCACACATGTAACCAACAATTTAAATGTTTTTCGAAAGCAACGATTTCACTGTGATTTGATACCTCCTTGTTCTTGAAACGATGACAAAAGCCAGAATTGGGTTAACATCGCGTTGTCGATCAAGCGGAATTTTTGTCGTCGGTCCACGTACTGTTAAACACATGTGCCAAGTCACTAGAGTATTTTAAATCGCTATCACATATAATTCTAATTTCGCCCCGCGATCGTCAAAAAAAAAATTTAAAAAGTATTTCAGAAATTTTTCTAGTTCTAAAAAGAAAAAGGGTGTACATTATATTCGCATTATTTTTGTCTTTTGCTTTTAATTTAAAAAAAAAACAAAAGTTAAATGACGAAAAAAAAATACAAATTAGATAGAAATATGAAAATAGAAGAGAAATGTGAGTCTCGTGAGATATTATAACGAGAACGAAAGTTGTCGTGATTTCGTCGTCACTCAATAAATTATTTGCTACGTATTAGTGGCATACAGAAGAGCTATCCCACTTTAGCGATTTCGTTTCCGTTCGACAATTCCTCTCCTCGGGACCTGCAATCCCTCTGGAGCGACATTGCACGTTTCGTCGTGGCGCCCACAAAAGCCCACGACGGTAGAGGGGTACCCCCTAAGGCTCATGTGAAACCAAACCCACTACTGGCGGAAGTTGAGATGGAAGGGACACCAGTCTCATATATGTTCGACCACGCACGCTTCACAACCACTTCGTGCCTGTGACACGCGGTCCGAGGCCACGATTGACGGTCAAGATCACAGAGTTAAAAAAAAGCACAGTAGAAGAGGGTGACAGACGTGGTCAGGGCCAGTCGTCAGGGAAGCTATCGCGCTTGATTTTCGGTGGTGATAACGGTGCGTCTCGATCGGTGAGGGTCGACAAATTCGGCGGAGAAGACAGGCAACCATGAGAATAATCGCGCCAATTTTCCTAGTCCTCGGACTCGCTCTGCACGTTTATTGCGCGGCGACGGAAGACATCAAGTCGAAGGAGGATGACTTCGATCCTCTCGAGTGTATGTTCACAGACACGGGAAACTGCCTCAGGACAAAACTGGCCCGTGACCTGGACCAGATCGAGGTGGAAATTACCGGGAAGAAGAGCGAGCCGCCGTTAAGCGCGGTATTCGAGCAAGCTGGCGACGTCATCGCCGACGTCGTTGATGATGTGCAGGAGAACGGTTTAGGAATCTTCGTGGAAAACGATTCTCGGAACGGCGATATAGGTGAATATTAAAAATCAAATAGCAATATTGTAGGAATTTTTATTCTTTCCGCGAGCGATAGTCGACAAAGCCTAATGGTGCAAGGTCGTTTAAAATCGATAATGATCGGTAAACAACAATAGCGTGTGAGCGAACAGAGCATGATAAGGACAGTCGGTCGAGAATCAACAGTCGAGAAGAACAAAAATAATAATACGGGAAAGCATTGGATCGACTTTTCGTTTGAAATTGAATAACCATTCTTGTTCGAGATCTCTACTGTATACCCTTCTTATTCTGTAGCTTTACAATAAATACAGTATTATATTAATCACAATATTATATTACATCAATGAAAAAAAGAAATTTCAATATCTTATAATTTTTTATTATATTATAATAAATATTAATTCATAAATTAATAATCACTTTTTTCCATGTAATCGCTTTTTATAAATTTTCTCGCTTCTTTCTTTTTGCTTCGCTAATGTCTGACAACATGTGATTCTTGGTAAAGAACGACCATTCATTCTTCTTGTAAAATAATACAAAATCTTGCTAACTTTCGTACAAACAAGGCATCGCTGAATAGTGTGTCAGCATAATTAAGCTGTCGTAAATCGAGATCGACGATTTCGCGATTTAGATTTCTAATCGCGATGAGACGGCACGTGGTAACGCGTGTAAGGTCGTCCACGTCGTACACCTTCTTTCGCGCTTTCCGAGAAGCACTGTTGGACAAAGTCGGTTAACTCTTTCCAAACTCGTAGCTGCTTCCTTTATTGGAGCTGTAACAACAGGAAGTCAGTTCATCTGAGTGCACTGAAAATTACCGTGCCGATTTTCTTTTCTTCTTACGTACCTTACTTTCCTAGGTTTCCCGAACGATGTTATTGTCAATGCTTTTAAGTGAAACGAAGAAACGCACGTGAGAAGTAATTTTTTGGTATAAATATTATCTTATCAATAATTCACTTTTCGTAATTTCCATTTACGATTAATTTTAATATCACGATATATAACGTTACATTATAATATCACATAAATTATATATTACAAACATTAATTGCTACTCAATAAATATCATAATTATAAATCCATTGACAACATCGTGAAGTACCGTTCAACGCTATCGGAAATGGAGCCATTAAAAAAGGAAGTAGTATCGACGAACGTGAATGGGATCTATGAATGAACGACGTTCAACTGTATCTCAGATCAGCGTAAGAAAGTAAATCGTATTGACAAAGCGAGCGAGTTTCTCGGATTTGGGAAGCGTGCGTCGCGATATGATAAAGGTGAACGGACTTTCCGTTCGTTTGTATAACGTTTAACCATCGACTGGGCGTGAATGCAAACGTAAATGTTATCGAGTTAACGCGTTTCGGAGAGGCATCGCCGTCTATTGTGAAGGCAAACCGCAAGTTAACGCGCGATCCGACCCATAAAGTTCCCGTCTGGGTTACTAGAGAGCTGTTTAAATATTTCGCACGCAATTGTGCTCGCGTGCGCGTGTCGCCGACGTTGTAACACAGTTTACGCTAATTTAATGCCACGACTTAGGCAAATCGACGGTAACGGTATCACCGATCGCATCACTCGCCATTTTTTCAGTTATTTTTTCCAGCAAAAGTCAACACACGCGAATCATGCGAGAGCAGAAAAAAAAAATCAACGTCGGTCCGCGAACATTAATTTTAAATTCGTAGGACAGGAAACGTTATGATTGTATTATTAGAATCACTAACGAGATATTAATCGTCAGATTTATAAAAAAAAAATTTTTTTAGGCGGATGAACGATAACGGTAACTGGAAGTATTATCTTCGTTATCTTTTGGAGCGTACAAAAAACCTGTACGGTACTCCCGAGTAAATTGCGTACGACAAATTGAGTAATTCGTCGGGCATTACGCTAATTCGCTACGATTCATATCGATTTAACATATTGCTGACGGGCAAGAGTGGAACCAAGTATCAATGACATCTCGCGAATCACCGGATCCACTCCATGTTAACCGTTGTAGGACGCAGGAGATTTTTTTTTTACATTGTGAGAAACTTCGGCCGCGCGAAAGCGATCCATGTGACTCTTTTAAAAGAAAGTTGTACCGGTTGCGGACGATTACGTGGTGCGTAAGCCAGACGAAATCCACTCCAGGTTAAGGTTTGTGGGTCAACGAAGATCTTCGTATTACGTTCGCCAGATTGCGTGCTTTGATTTTTCACTTCCACGCCGCGAATTTATTTAAAGCAATTTTTTTGGCTGAAATGCCACGATCTCATCTACAAATAGAAACATGAGTTTCCAACATTCTCTTTCAGCTGCAATTATCTCACGTTCTCGCGTTCTACAATTCTTTTTTTGCGCTCGCGTCGCAGGAAATTTGTACACAATGTAACGATATGTATAATTTTTTTTTTTTAGAAGAAGCTCGGAAGAAAAAGTTCGGCAAGAAGAAGAAACATCTGCAAAAAATTCTGGGACTGGTGATGCTGCTAAAAGCGAAACTCAGCCTGTTGCTGCAGCTGATAAGCACCCACTTCCAGTTCAAGTTCTTCATCATCGCCGTCATCTCGTTGATACTGAACGCCGCCAGGTTCTGGATAGAGATCAAGAAGAGCCCTTCCAAGGTTGTCTACTACGAGCATGCACAGCACCAGCATCACTATGATCACGATGATCACGATCACGGTTATTGGGGAAGATCGTCGGATGAGAAGCCTCAAGAGCTCGTTTATCCTGCTTACGCACCCAAGAACTGACATCAGAATAATCGCATAAATTCAATCAAGGAAACGATCATTTTGCGCGAGAAACGTCAAGAAAGAAACGAACAATGATGCAAATTTCGTCGCAAAATGATTATCGTCTCGTCGTTCTTTATTTATTTTACAGTTAACAGCTTTAGTCCGAAAATCAGAAAATATTTGCGACACAACATCGACATTTATATATTGTATAGTATTTATTTAATTTATTGCATTGTGCGCCGACATATGTTACACGATCATCTTGAGTTTCACTTTAACTATAATGATGGATGATCGGAGATTTCTCTGACCTCTAATTATCATATATAAAAATAGTACTCTAAATCGTCTTAAGTCATACCAAAGTTACTTACGAGTACCTGTTCTATCTCGTTACGAAGAGATTTCTTAGGAGCGATTATTTTAATTAAAGGGATGTACTATTACTCGTATCGTGACTCAGCAAACCTTAGACCTAACAATAAGTTTAACGTCTCTTTCCGAATGTTTATCATAATATAAATATATATAATAATAGCAGAAAAATTAGTATATTTAAAAAAAAAAAATTTCTTTGCAACAGACAATAATAATATATAATAGCTATCAATTAATTTTTACAAAACATGTACGTACTAAAATTTTTTATAATAAACTATACGAGTATATACGATTTTTTTCGCGTGTATTCCCTCAAAGTACAATTGCAGGTTTTATCGACGAAGAAAAATGAAAGATCGTCTTGTCGTTACGGAGAGAAACTTTGGCTGTTCCGATGCACGAATCGCATGACCTTCTTCGGCCGCATCGGTGGACCATCCCGAAATCTTTGTATTCCTCGTCATAGCACGACGGATAATGCGACTGGAATCCTTAAGGAGCGGCGATACTTTCAGGGTGTTCACCTTGCTACTGATCGTTTCAATGATAAACGCACGAGATTTGTGCAACGATTGCGGCGCATCGATGCGCCATGAACCGTAGAAAGAAGTTTCTTACGAAATAAACGTGTATCCGACATTTTTTTTTAGTAACCATAAAATAAAAGATAGAGAAATACTATCTGTAACGTAGGAAATTTAATACAAAAATGTCTATTAATTTAAATATTAAAAAGAGAAAGTAAAAAAATGATACGTATGTATGAAATAATTACCTGTTTTCTTCTTCTTACACACATAACGTTATTGATAATATCTAGAATTTGCAACGTTTCTACATTACTTTCTTTATGCTATTTATATTTTTCTATGTTATTTCCTTTTATCTATTTGAGAATAATGAAAATATGAGAAATCACATCATTTCATGTAAAAATATTTTTATTAAAAAATTATTTCCTCTATGAAAGATTATTCACACAGAAAATATCTTTATATGCGTATTGTCGATAATAGAAAGCAGGTGCGATTTCATAATCGGATACATTTATCTCGTTGATACTATTAAGTATTCACATCCCGAAGAAATGCTGCTCGCGACGCGGCCTTAACGAAGATAAGGCCCGGCCGGGGCTGCCCTCGAATTTCGATGGCCGAATTTGCGCGAAAGATATCCCGTCTTCGATTGGAACGCAGCCAATTACGAAATGGTACTAACGTGTCACGCTTGAGGATAAAATAGGTAACGACGATACAGAGAACAAGTCCGTACGCTCAAAGACAGAAATTTGAATAGCCACGTAAAAATTTCGACATTTGTTCGCTTGGTGTGATTTATATCTGGCCTTCGAATTGCACGTCTCTTTGGGATCCTCATAGACAATTCAACGCACTTGGCTCCTTTTAAAATAATCCTTTTTCAGCAGAAGGATCTCTCTGACTGCTAATGTCTTGATAAATTATCAATTGTTAATATTTTGTGAGCATCGTCGTGAGGATGTATTTTGTAAATATAATTATTTCCTAAAAACACTTAACGCAATTATTAAAAAAAATTTTTGGAAATTTTAAAATAAATGTATACATTAGTAAACCATACTTAATTAATTTAACAGCAAATTAAAAATAAGCGAGTAGAGTAATAAATTTTTTAAAAAATTCAAATATCATATACGTGATTTTTTACCAAAAAAAAATCGCCGACCACACAACAAAGTATATTTTTATGCTTTAGGAATAATTTAAGTAAAAATTGCCAAATGAGCACATCATCAAGCCATAAACAGCGGCATTTGCATCGGGCCTTCGAGGATGATATGGACGTCTGACGATGGTCATTGGCAGACCAAACGTGATGGATTTACTGATTTCAACGTACCGAGAATCGGCCATTCATACAATATTCAAGATCCTTACGCGCAGAGTTCACTATATAACACCCTTCTGCGGATCACATCATCAGTCTTCTCAAGATCCCCGAACACAAAACTATAAAACGTCACATTTATCGAGGAACCAACCGCAGTGACGAGGGACCACCGGCGCTCGCGAAGAGATAACACAGGAAGACAAACCGTATTCCGCGATATCTCATCAAAATCATGACGCGAGGGAAGCCCTTCGTTGTGTTACTTCTCGGTCTACTCACGATAGCTCTGAGTTTACCTCAGCAGCCGAAATCCAAGAGGCCTATTCCAGTATTCAAGGTCCTTAAAGACGTCGATATTTTTACATTGTTCTCCGCCGGCGAATTCTTCACGGATTATCGCGCGCGCGAAATTCATGATAATCGAATTTCCCAATCAAATTTTCCAGCAACCTAAAACTGGCGGTTTGCTGCTTCCGGACAACGCGACGCTCATTCGCGAGAACATCGTCGACACGTTCTCGTGCCAGGACAGAATTTACGGTTATTATGCCGACATGGCGAACGAGTGCCAAGTGTTTCACGTGTGCATGCCGCAAACGAGGGGCTCAATTAGGTGGAGCTTCATTTGCCCCGCCGAGACGGTTTTCAATCAGGTGAACTAATTTGTTTCCATCGGTAACGTTTAATTCTACGTGTCGATGTATTTTTGAAACAAGAGAAAATTAAGAAATGCTCCGATGCTGATATAAAATACAATGACAATTTATGTTTCGCTTGGCTTAAGTCAGAGACATCATTCTAATTTATTTACAGGCGACATTCGTATGTACACGAACGGAAAGCTCGATACCTTGCGACGAATCGGAAAAATATTACTCTTTGAACGAGGACATAGGAAAAGAAATAGAAGAGGAGGAAGAGGCGGATCAGGACCGAGGGAAGAAAAATGCGACCAAGATTTTAGAACCTGAAGTGGAAACGGTACCGAAAAAGCCATTCCCGAAGAATTCGAGATTGCTAAATCGAGAAAAATTATTCCAGTCTCAATAAAAGTTAACATTTTTTTATCGTCTTATTTAAAAGGAATCGCGCTATAAAATGTGGTGATTATTACGCTTAGCCAATCTGGTTAAAATATAAAAGAAATTTTAGCTTATTCCGATCAAGATTGACTAAACGCTCATTTAGAGCATAAGTTAATCGCTTATCGCTTATAAACTTGCCTCGTAGAAACCATTATAATTGCAAATAGTGCGTAGAACTAAAATTTAAATTATTGTTACGCATACAATGTAAAATATGTCATTTCACATAATTACGATGTGTATAAAATAAAAATTCTGTACAGCGCCAATAAAATACGAATAGAACATAAGTCGTACATTACGTAATTATGTGCAAAAATATGTAATTACTCATCGAATAAAATAAAAGATACTGGAAGAGAAGTTGACAATTTTTGTAAATTTGTTATTCATACATATATTCCAGAAGAAAATTAACATAACATAGGTGATAATTATTATTAAAATAAAGACTTGTACGTTGAGGTAAAAATCATTTGTAAATATCATTTATGACTAATAATATATAAGTACAAGCGAAATATACATCTAATACTGATAGCTAAAGCGCAAGGCCACGATTACATAAAGAGAAACGTTACACGATTGTCCCAAGCCTAAAATATATAAAAATCGTGACGCGATGATTTTGCAAACGTGAAGAAAAAATCAAAGAAAGAACTTATTAAATAAGTAATATTTACATGATAATAAAAAGGCATTATTAGCAACATTTTCTATTTACAGTGAGTGATATGTATTGATATTGGTCTTTTATGAACTTAATGTAAAACATCTAAAAAAATATAAAAAGTGCATTAACAACAACAAGTTCTCATGTTGCTATTTTAGGTCTCGCTAATGTTATAATATTATGTAGATGTAGAGTAATGAACATAAACTAGAAACATACATGCACACGTAAGACAGCTAGAAATAGATCCAAAACCATCGTCCAATTCGTCAAACATCGTAAAATTTTCATGAAATCGCACAAGTCGCGACGCTTGAAATATCATCCACAACTCTCGCGTTCCATCGTTTTCTATTCGATATCTTTGGATAACTAGCTATCATGTCTCGAATAACCGAGACCTATCTAACTTGTCGCAATGCCAATAAAATAAAATAAAACAAACAACAATTATACAAACACACATATTCATATAACAACATTCTGATGATAAATATTTTTTTCATTCTCGAATTGGCGCACCAATTCGTAACGCATATAGACAAATTTTGAAAATGAAATAAATCCATGGAATCGATTTGTATTAAAAAGAAACTATGTACCTAAATATATTTCTTGTAACGTGAAAAATTGTCTGATTTCGGAAATATGATATAGAACATGCTGTTGATAAAACATTCGCGATATTAATAAAAAAATAATTATTTACTTGATATTATGGTTATGATTGTAACTATTTACATAAACTTATCTAACAATTTTATTATTTATAGCATATATATTTACTAAATGCATTCCAATAAATCTATTTCTATATAAATAAAATATATTAAATTTTATTCTTTTATGTCGAAATAATTAATGCCATTGGAAAAAATATATATTTCTCTAATTTTAATTTTAAGTACTATGTATGAAAAAAAATCTGGAAAATTTAAAGTCCCTGATTAAATATATAATGCATCTCTTTGTCGTGATAAAATGCAATGATATCTTTTGAAAATCTAAAACTACACTTCTACCCTGTATTGTCCTTTTCAAAGAAAAATATTATTTGAAAAGTACATAATAATCTATTTTACGCGTTATATCGCGTTATATAAGACATGAAATCGTATATTTTGAAATAGACTTTCGAAATATACGCCAAACTCATCGCTTTTAAATTTCTTTTTATTTCTTTGTGTCTAGATCCCTTTAAAAAAATCTCTCCGCTTCCTTTTCTTATTTTTCTAATTAAAAATTTACATCTACATATCATCTTAATCTAATAAATAATAATAGATTTTGAAAATTACGCTTCGGAGTCCATCGTAAGATCCGCTTCGATTTCCTCGGGGCTTCTCAGATCGATCGCAAATCTTTTCCTGGCGGTATTCGTGGTGATTCCGGCCACTTTCTCCTTCTCCTTTACGGCCTTAGAATAATTCTCGAAAGCTGCAGCAAGAGCGTATGTCAATTGTCTCGCGTAGTACTTTGATTCGCAAACAAATCCGTGACATTCGAACGGTGAGATTCTCCTAAAGTTCTCCGTCTCGCGAACGACGATCATGGAAAAGACCCTGGTGTAAACGAGATCCTGCACTCCGTAAGAGATCGTCTCAATAGGATACATTCTGGATAAATTTGCATCCTGCTTCCTCTTGTCTAGCGGCAGCAAAGCAACTCCTTCCTGAGAGACCACCAGCTTGATAAGAGGGAGCATTGTGTTAGTCGGCAGAGCCTTTGCTGCAGAAACCATATTATCGACGGGCCTTCTCGTGTGCTTGATGCCCCAGAGGCCTCTTGCATCATGGGATCCCAAATATTTCACCTGAAAACAGTCCGCTTAAAAAGTCTTGAATACGTAATGAAACTTCTAACGATTCTCAAACAAAGCTTCGAAATCTTAATGACGTTCTTGTTTTAGCATCTTCTACAAATATCAACTTACAAAAAATAATATTAAAAATTATATTAACCAAGAAAGAATTATGCAGAATAATTTATTTAATTTTATTTAATTTTTAATAAAAAATTTTATTTTANTCTATCATAAATATTAGAAATACTAATTAATAAAGTAACTTTTTAATTTAATTTAAAATTTCCGTATAAAATCTTTTCTTCTTTTCTAAAAAAATAATTTTTATATTATATAAAATATACATATATAAGTTTTATTTTATTACAGTGTAATTTTGTCCTGACTATATTTAATAAAAGCAGTTAGAGTGAATATTAATACAAAACTCTCGAAAAATTCAATCTCTTATTTGATAAGCCTAAAATCTAAATACGTACTTGAAATACTTGCGGCAAATCAGTAGAGCCCTCAAAAACATTATTGTCGATGGACAGACGCGACAATTTTGACACCAGATCCTTCTTCTTATCATCAGAAGACACCGGACTTTTTTCCTTTTTCATCTCTTCCAATGGTTGATCCCTCTGTTTCAAATTTGTATTTCTTAGCACAAGTTTACTAATTATTTCAAAAATGAAATTTTGAAATAATTCAAAAGCAATCATTTATAATCTAAACAACTGATGATTAAAAATTTCTAACGAAAAAGAAAAAATACGAACGCGTCGTGAATTTAAATGAAGAGAAATGAAACACGGAACGATAAAATAACGGGAAAATTTACAACGCTTCGATAACTATTCGGTAAACATTGTAATAACGCTAATGGAAACGGCAAATTGAATCTTGTGCAACCAATAATCCTGAGCGCGTCTTTCTACCTGCGCGTTCTCCATGAGAGATCCTTAAAACGCTACTCACGGAATCAGGCTGGTAATGCCTCGTTGACCTAGGCTTGACTTTAAGATGGTACTCCACCACGTTCGGTATGTTCGGCGTGTTGGGCACGACTGAGCCAGCGGCGGTTGACTCGCGTTCAGAACCCTCGCTTCCGGCCCCAATCCGAGGCGCTGGTGTCGTTGATCCACCTCCACCAACGACTTCCGATGTCTAATTGCATTTTATTAAATTGTAAATATCAATCTACTTTCATATTTTTACGTTTAAAAATTTAAATTTTACGCACTTTAACTTCATTTCACCAAACATAAAGAATATCTGTTTGAAATCTTCAAATATTTTGTCGAATTTAAATACTGCCAATTTTAGCAATTTTTTAATATTCAAAAGATATAATTGAGAAAAATCTAAATTTATTTCTTATTAGAAATATTTTAAAAATTGTTACATACGCTTAAAATTTTGTAGTCACAAATAATATGAAATTTAAATGTATATCTCTTACAAGGTTATCTTAAAAAGATAAATAAATAAATATATCTTTCTGTAAATTTATAAATCGTAGATGTTAATTATTATTGTTCGCAATGGGATATATGCTATAAAAATTCTTGCTATCGAACGCTAGTAAAAAAACCAACCTTCGGAGAAGAAATTAATTGCTCAATGTTATGAACTGTATCATTGTTAACGGTGAGGACTTTCTTCAGGACATTATCCGTTCTCTTTGCGAAACCAAAGTCTTCGTCCTCCATGGCTGGTTAATGCGAAATTTACCGCTTCCTCCTGTTTTTTCTCCTCGTTTCTTACATATGGCAGAAATAACAGACTACCTGCAAATAATTTGTCGATCAGGATGCATTTATACTCTCATGCTGTCCGGAGTTCCTACAATCTTTAAACAGTGGAATATAGGCGAAGATGTCTGCAACTCTTACGATGATCTACTTCCGGTCGCATTTTCCGCGAAGGTCTGTGAAGTTAAGAAATACAAACTTTTACAAAATTGATATGGCATTTTATCCACATTTGTTTATAAATAATCGTTTTTGTCCACCTTAAAAAAAATTAAAAACAACAAAAGTAGAACTCTAAATGCATTTTTAAAAATTATGTATGGATTTTATTGTCCATCATTTGTCTCTAAATAATCGTTCTTTATTCTTCTCGCAAAAAAATTAAAAATTTTTTAAAAACCCAACTACACAGACCTGTCTGCCGGAATGCGGCCTCTGTACATAAATAAAACGCGCATTTCGATGAATGACTCGCGAGTTTGCGGCAGACAAAGAGGATTCCCCGTGTCACGTTGTAATTATTATTATTTGAAGGTGCGCCCGGGCGCGAAATTAAAAATGGACTTAACGTCCGAATTTAAACCGGAAAACAGCTGTCGGGCAGCACGTGTTGCACCTTGCATCGTACTGGTTCTACGGAGCCTCCTTTTCTTCCTTTCTTCCACTTCACTGCACCGAACCGTATATTTATGCTATTTATAGTAAAATCGCTCAGACAGAACATCTATTTACAGTATTATAACACGATAAGAGAATGAAAAAGAATTCTGCTAATTATGTCGATTTTTTTTTATTCTTTTTGTATTACACAATATACCAAACATAATTATCCAGTTATTCATTTTCCATTTTGTAACTTTGCCATAAATTCTTAATATTCTAAATGTTAATTTACATACTAGAATTCCAGTCTCTTGTAGTACTATAAATAAACGGAGAAAACAAATTTTTATTACAACGGACAAACGTTCACTGTTTTAACTTTCACTGTTCTCTGCAATACGCGTAACGACAATGACGGGTTTTTGTTCGCTTAACCGTGATTACATCCCGACAGCGGATGCGCGGGATGCAATTGTATCGACGATTTTAAACGTACCGGGGGTTCTTTCAGTCCACAGGAAATGAGTCAGGTGACCGATAGTCAGGTGAGGAAGGATTCATTAACGTATTCCGTCGGTTACAGGTGTGGTGTGTTTCTGTTGTTCAGCTTCGCGCTTACGAGGCATCCGCGAGCATTATTTATAGAGTACGTAGTAAAAGTTTCTACACGCATGGAAACACAGATTTAATATTATCAAAATTATATAAACAATCATACAAATCACTATGTTATAAAATTATAATTAAACAAAATCTTATTCTTCCTCTATGATACTTTCTCAACAAAATAATTGTATTTAGCAGTTAAAATATGTATTAATAATATAAATATGTATTTCAAAAAATTTTACTGCAAAGATCTTTATTCAAATTACATTGTATCTGACTGTCATTAATTATGCACCATAGAAATTTTGTAGTTACAAATTAAATAAAAAAAAATCTAAAAATGACAAAAAAAAAGTGTGCAAAAAAGAACTCATTTTATGGAACATCCTGTACGTACCTGTACACCTGTCGTCGAGTTACACCCGCGTACAATAGCAGGACAGTTAACGTAAGCGTCTACTCAACGGGTGTCTTGTAAAAACAGGATTTTCTAAAATATACACTATACGCGAGTATCTCTCATCGGCGCGACGGAATCGCCGCCGCGTAAAACAAACGGTTTCATGTTAAACCCATTATTATCGCGCATACCATCGGGAAATTAGAAGACACCTCGATATAATTAATTAGCACCCGTGTACATGTGCGTGCATGAGCAGCAAAAGGAGAAGGTTCGGGACGGCCGATAACGGTAGCGTTAGCAGATGAAATGGAATCGCTGCTCGTTATTACGGTTTTCTAGATTTCCGTTATACTCCTCGACGATATCTCGTAGAATCTCGAATACCTTATGCAATAAGAGATAAATAATAAAGAGAATTACTTAAAAAAAAATCGACAAAAACACTGCCCGTATAACACGTTGCGACGACATTAGCAAGCGCTCGTTCTCGCCGAATATCGATGCGATATTTGTGCTTGCCGAAAGGAAAAAGTCGCAAACACCGCGGAAATTTATACGTTACATTCGGCCGATTACATCTGACAACGCGAAATCAACCAATTCCCCTTTTCATGCGCGCAGTAGGGTGGGAACCGGAAGCGGGCGCCGCTGGATGTCTGACCGGAAGCTATTACGGTCGTGTCACGAAGGAGATTCTAACGATGCGTGCCACGCATACGTCCTCCACGGCGCGGTGGATTGAATTTGTTGGGGAAAACCCGGACGGTTTGTCGCGCCAGGCGATTAAATCGTTCTAACACGAATTCCTAAAAATTACAGACATATGTTTCGCCTTTTCTAATCGAATATCGAGATCTCCGATAAAATGTAAGCCGGTAAAATCAAATTGTAGAAAAAAATTGTGCGTGAAATCGTTCCATATGGCGTCCGATAAAAATAATCCACTCATTTGCGTATTTATACGCTTCATTTCGTCGACACTCATTTCGCGATATGCAACGATCGACGAATAACTCAGGTATATAGAAACATTTGAAACGTTCGAGCAAAGTTATCGGTGCCACTTGTTTTTTTTTTATGAGCTTTTTTACTTTTGTAATTATTTTGCCACTCGTAAAAAACATAGCGATAAACCATAGTAAAATTTTACAACTTTAGATAAAGAGCGTTATCAACGAGATAATAAGCTTGTGAAGATAGACTTTATCCATAATGACGGGCAAGTTTAACACTGTTAAAGATATAAAAAGAGATCCCCCTCTTCGTGACTTTTTAATCACGTGCGAGTGACGCATCGATTATTAATTCGAAGATTTATTTGCGTTACTTTTTTCTCAAATAACAATAAAGTGCGTCATTATTGAACTGTCTTATCTTACACAGTCAACATTCCTCAATAAAACTATCCGGGTGTCCTAGATTTACGACCGAAATTCACCGTTCGGAATATTCGCCGAGAAAGCACGCGCAATTATTCAACGTAAAGCGACTTATCGTTCGGTGGCGCAAAACGCAGGGATGCGTGCGATTGCGCAAGCAAAGACGGGAGCGAAACTATCGGGCGAGGAATTTACGATAGCCACGCCGTGCGCGGCGGCATCGATCGTTAATTTAAACAATAGCCGCATGTTAATTAACAATGACCGTCGCGAGCCGTCGGGCCCGATCGGCAGCGAGTTGCGGCAAGCGAGTCGCAACGCGCGACGAAACACAAACGCGATGCTCTTTATCGGGGAGATCGCAATCCATTCGGACGAAGAGATCGAGATGGATTCGCGGCGGAATTCCACGCCGATCCAAAAACGATCGGAGCGTGTTAAAAGTATTGAAAACGCGGCGGGTTACCTTCAATCATTTACCTTCACTTTTCTGCGCTCAGCGACGGTTGACATGATTGACGAGAGCACTCGTACACAAACACACACATACACACACACACACACACATGACCGACGCCTTTTAAATCGACGTTAATTCGACGGCGTGGCGTGCGTTCCACCCAGGTGCGATCGGTCGATCGCGATCTTACCGTTCGATGCACCTGCGGCGAGCGGCCGCCGCGGTGGCGGCTGAAAAATCCCACGCTTCCGGAAACATCGTCGCGTCGGGCAGGACAGCGGATGCGACAGCGGTGCATCTGCGTGCAACGAGGCTCGCCGCGGCTCTGCACGGCGAGCTCTCAGATCCTCGCCTCGCGCGGATCCGAGACCGGGAAATCTAGGAGAGAACTGATTGACAGGCACCTGCGGTATGCACTGTCGTGTGCGGTACGCGACTGAAAATGTGGGACAGCTCGCGCGAGAACCGCCGCGCTGCTCGCCCGTTCGGAATCGCGCTGACTGATAAAACGGAACGAGCCACGATAGGCGTGCATGTACGCACGTTTACGTACGCGAGCGCCTTTGTGGTGGCGGCCGGTACACCTGCAATAAACCTGAAGTGACACAGGCGATAAGAACCGCGACGCCGCCGCCGCCGCCGAGATTAATCACGGGCGCGACGAGGAAGAAGAATTTTTTAGATTTCGCTTCAAGATCGAGGGCTCTAAATTATCACGGGATATCGCGTATCGCACGGTGTGTGTAGTTTAATCACGTGTCTACATACATGCATACACGCACATGTATAGAACATAGTAGTTTTATAGCCACTTATAATTTTATATCAAATAATAATTATATATAAATAATCAAACAATATTTAAAGTTACGTCTTTAATATACAGAATTTAATAATAATGGCACTCATTAACACTGCGAAGCAACTTCCTGATGTTCGCGCTTTCCGTTGTTATAATCCTTATTGCTTACATAAGTAAAGCACTATAAAATTTATAGCGACAGAAACGATGCGCAACAGCGTCGAGAATTTTGAATCGCGAGAAACAAAATTTGGCTGTATTCGAGATATTGCCGTTCTCCATCAAATCTGTGCGTCTCTCTTGGTTTGCCCCCTTTCTTCTGTCTCTTATTTCACAGATATCAATCATAATTGCATTGCGTTATATGATGCAATAAAATATACGCAAGATTCGCAATTAAACGAGCGTTTACAATTAATATGGAACGATAAGGCTGCAAATGGAAACAATGCCTCCGCGGCGAATTCACTTCTCTCCCGAGAGCTAAAAATATTAATAACGACATGCGTGTCGTAATGCGCAAGTACTTATTTGTTATATCACCGGATTTATCGTCGGTAATCAACAACAAATCTTCTAGGAATCTCCCGGGGTCTTCTCCAGAAACTATCACCGATCCGCGATAAATTATTTGACGCTCAGCGAGCGGTAAAAACGTGAGAATAACTTTCGTGCCTCTCTTTGTTGGCATCCGGCGACAGGAAAGAAGACGCTCGGAAGTCGAGGCGTTATGAAATTGCGGAGGATTATACCGCAGAGCGCATCGTGCGAAGATGCTGGACGAATGCCGCGAGAAACATTCCTTCGAAATATATCTTCTTACATTTCTCAGACATATAGTACTCCGGCTATTATTAGAAAGAATTTCCACGACGTTTCTAAACTAATAATATGGATTCGATTCAAGAATCCCAAGTGATTGCTAAGCAATAAATTCTTGTCAATAGAATTATATCTATAAATGTTTTCTGTATCATAAATTTTATTTATTTTAAAATTATCGCGCTTTGCAATTCAGGCCAATGATTTCCCAGCATAAATTTAAATAAGGATTATTTTACAGCGTAAACGATGACAGGTTACTTAACAGGAGAGACATTTTCCTCCTCGGTGTTTTTCCAGGGTAACTTCATTTGCGCGTAAAAGATGAACAGATCTTCCCACGGCTGTCACGAATATTTTGCAATCGCTCCGATATCTAATTAACTAGCAGACAGCATAATTTAATTAGGAACAACAGTCTGCGCCTACGAACAGTCTGCGGCACTCCGCATCCGCACGCAACGCGAGCTGCAATACGATCCGTGCGAAATCGGCCGTAAGAAGAGAAGGGATGCGCTTTCCTACTGTTTGTTTCCTGTTGTTCTTGAAATATATGCTGTTATCGTGTGTGTGTATGTGTGTGTATGTGTGCGTGTGTGTGTATGTGTGTGTAGGTATGAAGCAATGTTTTAATAATATAAACTCGACGAAACGTAACGCGCGCAATTAAAGAATTGCTTCGTACAAAGTAAAAAAATATACTTAAAATCTTTCTTTACAAAAGTGTTAAATTAAATTAAATTAAACATTAAAGTTAGTTAAATTTATAAATATATAATATTTAGAAAACTAAAAGGTACAGTTGATCTTTCAAAATCTAAAGTAATATGCTTATAAAAAATTGAAACATAGCACTCGAAGTTTTTGCTTCAAAGGGAAAACGATGCAGCGATGGTGCATAATCATGACGTGAGTCGTCAGCGACCCGTAACGGTCGGATGTCTGATTTTCCTTCGAGTTTACATGTCAATCTGGAAAAGCTTCGCAGGTGTCAATTATCCATCGCTAATTGGCACGAAACGCGTTTCGAAAATTGAGGGGCTCGGAGCGGAAGATGCTGACGCGCGCGTAACAGAATGCAAATGAACGAACTCGACCTCGCGCGAGATGCGATGCGACTCGCGATTTCCTAATTCTGCGATGTATCACAAGGTCGTGTCTTTGATGTGTTTACAAAGATATTTTCCCGGAGCAATCATTCACGCGCCGGACGACGAAATACCCGTAAATGTCATCGCTATCCCACAGATAAAAAGATAGAGCCATTTAATCCCCCAAAAAGAGCTTTAGAAATTAAAGGTCTTGAACTGTGTTCTTTGTATTGCGCAATTACAGTCTCGCGATAAATTATATAAATTCGCGATGACCGATGTCAACCAGCGGCCATTAAAAGATCGCATTAACGGATATTAGCGGCACGTTAACAGGTCGCAGTACTAGGACTGTTATTATGATTTAGGAACGTGAAAGTGTTGATTGCCAAAACATGAATGGCTCATGTCACATCACACCATTGTACAATCGCGAGAACTTCAAGGAGCAATAAGAGCCAGAACGACGTAGATTCACATTCGTTGAATCGTATTATGACGGACAAGCGTGAGCGTTGCGCGACAGCGCAACCTTGGATATATCTCGCACGATAAGAGCAAATCATTTCGGGGTCCGACCTGCTGATGGGCATTTCCGTTTTGCAGAAAAATCTAAAATCGAAAAAAAAAAAGGATCGTATCTAATCGAAGAGATCAACGCGCTGATCTCAACCCCTCCAGCGTCGATGCATAAAACAGTAATTAACGATACGATCGCGCGAGCTGAGAGTATTCGATCGCTTATGTAACAAAATGATACGTCAATCATAATCTAACGAAGTGGAGAAGCACTGAATACTGATATCACAAAGACAGGAATTCAAGTTCGATATATAATTCTCCCCTTTGTTACTTATCATATATCAACTTACACTCTGCATTCATAATATTAATAATATTAATAAAAAAGAGAAACATCGTTGCTTCCTTAATTAGAGAATTAAATTGCAAATTCTTTATCGCAATTTTAATTTGTTATCTTTAGGTGCGAACTATATGTTTACTTGCATAACCGACAATTTTCTTAGCGTTTGCAATTCTAACAACAGCGAGAATAATTGGATACATAACTCCCAAGTAAATGTAGTTAATTTATTGAGCAGCACATTGTGATCGAGTGAGATATCAAGTCTCCCCTAAACTATTTAAAAACTTAATATTTCCACGAGGTGGTATATCACTCAAAAAAGGGGTTAACACCGTTTTTATTTTATATACACAATAAAAAGCTGAATAAAATTTTATAAAAGTTTAGCAAATTTCTATGCAGATTCAGATGCGAAAAAATGAGAGTATTTACAACAATTTGGATTCTTTTCTGTTTTGAGGGGCGCGGAAAGAAGAGCACAGGTATCACAACGGTTCAAGTACGATGGTTACGAATATTTTCACGGGTGTTAGAGCACGAGACGATTGCGTAAGAGACGAATCTGCTGCACCACAGAAGAACATCCCTCCTTCCACCGCTCTGGGATCTTCTCTTTCTCCGTTCGTCTGATGTGGGAGCCCCAAGAAAGAGAGACTCTCAAGAGTCCCCCCTTTTGTCTAGCTGATGTCTAAAGCCATATATATACCACCACCTCATGGAACAATCCTTTGAGAAAGATACTTTGGTAGTAGCATCGGCTTAGGAACCTGAAGCGAATCGAGTAAGTGCGTTACACGAAAACTTGAAAAGACAGGGAACACGAAAGGATAAATGAACACCACGCAGCACGACACTGCGGACTAAGGGGATCAAATTTTACGGAAAGGTAAGCACACATCATTTAATCCTCCATCTTTTTTCACTAATTTCTTCATTAATACTTTTATTTCTTAGAATAACCCGCAATTTCAAAGTTATACAGCAATGAATTTAAACGAATATTTGCGAATTTAATTTTATCTGTAATTATTTGTAAATTTAATTTTTTAAAAATTCCATGAAATAAAAAATATTTCCTAGTACTTTTTTAATTTATGTGCATCAATATTATTAAGTAATTTAATTTTCAACTTTGTAGATGATTTCGAGGTATCAGGTAATCTGCGCTCTTTTGCTTCTCGGTGCGGTTTTACTCTATCAAACAATGGCGGTAAGTTAAAAATTAGTCTTTCAATTTTCCTGCAAAAAACCTCTTTAAATCTCACAAATAATGTTACAGTTGTTAAAAAAAAATTTTGTACAACTGATGAGAAAAATTGTCTCTGTCACACAGTGATTATATAATGTGCATGAAGTGTGATGGTGGGGAAAATATTTCGTAAATATTTCACTTTTACAAAACCTAGCACGGTGTATTAAAATTATCATTTTCATCGTCGCTTCTCACGGTATATCGCGTAACAATAACAGCGAGTGAACCGTACCTGCACGCATCATCTTTCTCTTAAGGTGGTAACATGAAGTAATTCATTAATTAACCCGTGTTACACGAGCATGTTCTCTCGTCCGCGTACGAGGCGCCTCGTTAGATAAAGTCTATTCTGGATTTAATCTGGATTTTAAATGCAGCTCATGAATATTTCCACAATGCCGAAATTTTACACAGACGTACTACGACTTCGATGTTGCATTACAATACTAAAGGATTTCTAAAAGGAAAAGTGACGCGCAGTTAATTAGTACTTTTCCTTACTTTATACTTATTTTTAACACACTCTTCTTCATTTTAATTCAAAATTAAATTCAATTTTAATTAAATTCAATTTCAAAATTTAATTAAAAAATATTCAGCAGTTATTAAATCATATAAAATATATTACAAAATATTATATTAATAAATTACAATAATGAGAAAAAAAAACAATATATAAACATTCGGATTCGTCGCATCCGATCCTGCAATTAGCAGCTAGAAGACATATTTCACCGGAAATGATGAACGCGAAACCGATGAAAATCGGGATAGAGAATAATAAGCCGAGAAATAAAACGCAGCTTCAATGCCACGAAGTTAACAAACGGAAAGATAAGATACTCAATTAATTTATGAAATGCTTGTACTATCCTGCTTCGACTAATGTATCTCTCACGACGTCATTCTCTAATGACAAAATAAAACTCGATTTATTTTCGCATACAAGCAAAATTTATTTATCATATCGGTCATATCAGAATATTTATTTTATTCAAATTATCTTCTTCTTCTTTGAATTATGCATCATTNTAATTTTTCCTTTACTTTTTTCATTAAATATGCATCGCATGAATACGCTTGAACTTTGACACGCGCCATTCTTTGGAAGTAAAAGTGCAACGTAACTAGGTGAATCACCTTCCCGGTGCCGGCCTTCTTACCAAGCGTTGGAATCACCAGTTAGATTCGGCGCGTGGAGAAGGAAGGGACCGTACATCTGCATACGTACACGTGAAATCGTAAACAAGAGATCGCATACAAAGCCGCGGAGATGCGCATCCGCTAGGGAGGAACAATGTAACCCGACTTCCGGTCAAACATTGGCACGTGCACGCACTGAACGGTTTCGAGCCGACGCGCCGTGTCGCAACTGCCTCTTTATTTTTTTCTCGTTTTGACTGATGGCCAATTACGAAAACAATCCTATATCGCGTTCTATATTTCAATTTACCAAAGCGAAGGAAAAAGCATTGTACTTCTTAAATATGCAAATTAATTTAACATCGGTGGCGGAAAAATTGATATTTTCAACATTGCTCTAATTTATTCTAATTCAAATATCTAACAAGATGAATTTTCAATCAAAATGCTTAAAAAAATATTTATTTATTTAAAATCTTGAAAATAATGTTTTAAGTCGAATAACTTTTAGGTAGGGCATAATAAGAACATACTTTTATATAATCACTGCATTTTTTGCATGTAATAATGTAATGCAAAGAGTAAATTGTGAAATGTATTGACGTAAGTTAATTAAGCTGAATGTGTGTGCTCGTATTAAACAGAGTGTAAGTCCGATTTACGGCATGTATCCACATGCCATATTCCATTGTCGAGATGATACATGTCGAAACGTATTGTTATTGTTCCAACAGAACAATAACAGTGGCTCAGCCACTGCGTGGTTATGCTTCTCCAAGTTCCACTGTTTTCGCTAATTGTTTCGATGCAACCACCGAAATTTGCAATGCAAATTAGAACACGCCCCAAATACAATGTAATAATTATGTAATCGCTTCAAAAAACCTAAAATCATAAGGGATTCATTTCGCCAGGGGAAAACGATTTGCAAGCGAATCGGTGACAGATGTTAGAAAAAAAAATGATAGTTATCTGTAACACGCATAATTATTTGTGCGTTACAGCAAGTGGATGGTTACACACCTGGCGTGGACTATCCAATTTACAATTCGGTGCCGTTCGGACTTGCGTTTACCTGTGGAGGGAAGTTACCTGGATACTATGCCGATCCTGAGGCCAGATGTCAGGTGCGTCCATATGGTCACCGAACAAATTCTCACATTTCATTATTCGAGATTATTTAAATGCGTTTCAGTAATCACATATTTAATGAGACCTGTTGACCTCGTTAGGAAATGTATTAAAGAAAAGAACTGACATGATAGATTATTTATTTTTAACCAAACAATTTAATTATTTTAAAAAACATATTTTAAATATTAATCAGAAAAATAAGAATTTATAATACTTAGCTTCTTTAAATATTCGGGACACTTTATAAAAATTTAAAAAATTCATTGTCAACTGATAATTATAAAAATCACAAAATTGATATTTTTCTTTTTCATTCAAGGTGTGGCATTGGTGCTTGCCAAATGGACGTCAGTTTAGTTTCCTTTGCCCAAACGGTACAGTCTTTAGTCAAACCACTCGCGTTTGTGACTGGTGGTTTAAGGTATTTTATCGAGTTAATGTAATATTTAGAGATAATCAACTAATTTGTCTTAATTTTAATTCTTTTAAATTAATTTTAATATTGCAGGTCGACTGCAATGATTCACCGAGACTTTACGGCAACAACGACGAGCTTTACAGAGACGTGAATGGAAATAAGATCTAACAATTCCTACATTTTTTTTTATATAAATAGTTGTATGTATATTAATAAAATCTTTTATATATAAGCTTCTCGCGAACGCGTAACAATAATCGAAAGTATAACTCACTTGCGAAGGATGATGAAAATAATACGCGAATCCCTAGTTTGCCGATGCAGGAAAGTAAGAAGGCTGCCTGCCTTATTTATCGCTGTTAAATAAAATAGAGTTTGCAAAGAGGATTAGAAATTTTTTGCGGTTTTATAAACTGAACAATTATGTTTTCATGAAACTAAAAAAAAAACACTCATTTTTAACCGCATATTCCGAGCGCTACGTTTTGCACGAAATTTCTAAGAAGTGTTCATCAAAAATGTATACTGCAAATAGAAATCGCAAATTAAAAAAAAAATACAAATCCCGTTTAACCGAGAAATTGATTGCAAAATTGTTGCGACTGAAGAAGCACCGTTTATGGCAAGAGCGTTAAATCAAATTCATGCTTGACAATTTCTTGGCATGATCGGACAATAGAAAGTGAGAGCTCGTCGTGACTGACCACCAGCCAAACCCCACCCTCTTTTCTATCTTTCTCTGTCGGGTACTAACTGCGATGTTACAGTTTTCCGTCTGCATTTTGCATGCGTGTCTCGTTACGTGGAACACCCGCAGCTCTTTATCCTCTTTCGTAATTTTGATTCACTGAACCAGGAATGATTTTATAGCTTATCACGTTCACGGAATTGTTTGCGACATCTAGGAATCGTTAAATTCTCGATGTAGCTTTTATTGTCGTCGTATTCATCAGACTCGATTATAGATTCTTCCGCATGAAAAGGCATTTTTATAAAATACCAAGGCTAACGCGATTAAACGTTATTCCGTTAAATGCAAACGGTATTACTATCTTAACGATAGTAAAAGTGACGAGAAAACTGACCGGCCTCTGCTTTTAATGTGCTTATTTATGATATCCCATCCGGTTTTGTTGGTTGTACTCCGATGTTAACTGAGAAAATAGGAAAATCGTAAATTAAAGTATTAAATTAAAACTCACTGAGGTGTAGCAAGATTTATGTAAAAGTATGATAATTGGAGCGTGGAAAGCGCGCAGTTATGTTTGTCGAAGATAATGTTGCGCTCTAGCATTAAATAAGTCAAATTAAAACATAAAAATCGTTAAGGACGACAACCTTTCGATACAGAAAAAAAGCATTTAATTCGATTTCACGTGCTCGCGACCTTCCGCGCGAAGAAAGCCCGTGACTGCGAGTAAGTACAACGAGTCGCAATTCGAGCAAAAAGAGGAAATTGAAGAAAACGAGGAACAAGAAGCGTCGTCCTTGGTGGCCGGTGACAGAGGAAGAAAAGACTCGTCGACTTCTCGAGTGGTCAAGAAAGCGTCGTAGACTTCACACGGCGGACAAGTCCGTGACACGAGGCCAGACACTTCATTCTTTAGGATCTTTCAGAGGGCTTTGAATTATTAATGATATTTTCAAATCTCTCCAAAACGAACAGAACTAATTTCAGCGTTCGTAATTTACTTATTTGATTTTAGCAATTAGCAATTATATCTGCTTGATTGACAGCAAAGTTTATCTCCAGCGAGAACAAACAATAATTTTTCTTCTATTTTATTAACAGTATAAATAAACTTTATGCACATATGAATGTAGATGTATTGAGATAAATTATCGATTACAAGCGTTTCGTCCATTATAATGCAACGAATGCAGTGAATCTTTCGCGCGGTGTGACATGACGTAATGTCGGGAGTATGACAATCCTTACTACTTTATAATGACTATTACGCTCCCGAAGAAATCTTCTTGTATCGCAGATGATGACATATCGCTATTTTCTTCAAATGTCACTCGTCGATAAGTGGCATGCAAATTCTGCGTGTTTAATGCCACGCATTAGCGGCGTTTTAATCTCACGCCGCGCGATTGTCGCATTGGAGATCCGGTTACTCCCTTTGGTATCGACAACAACATCCATCTGACCCTGAGGTATAATTTATTGAAAAACTCGACGACGGTCGCGCGCGCGCGGTGTGGTAGCTGCGCGAGGATTACGAAAGATCCGTCACGGAGGGAAACCCACATTTCCTACATTTCACCGTGGATTCGCCGCGCTGTCGCGATACACGGAATCATTATCGCTTGGAACATCCCCGGGGGCATGCGTGTCGCCTACGAGTATTCCTCCGGCATCCTTTGTCAAGACATTAACGCCCGACGTTCCACTTTCACTCGGCTCCTCTGATTGATCTCTCATACGTATCCTTCGTGGTGCGCACGCTAGGTGTTTCAGGTCAGTGACTGATGACGAAGGGATCGCGCGACGGATACGGAATACCCTGAAGGCAGCGAGAGACCTTTTGATACAGAAGGTCCCCCTTCCCCGCGTTCTCTAAAATACAAAGCTGTAGCGTGACAATAGATGACGAGTCACATTACAAATGTCATAAAAATTTAACTGTTCATTTAACCGATCCTCGGCCGATTTCATCCACTCCTATCTGTCAACCGATCTCCTGACGGAGCTCAAGCGCGCACCGGCGCGCGATTTAACGCAACACATAATTGCCACGGATTATCAATTGACATCAAACAGACATCGCAGACTGCAATCATTCACATATGTCGGGCTCGTTGTAATCATACATCTGAGCAGTTGGTTGCGAAGCCGAGAATTGATCCGATGACTATCGCGGGCCCAGTGCAAATATCACGATTGCGTGCTGGCGCACGCAGCAATGACCTTACAGCATCGATATCGAAACCCTGGGGCCCGGCGTGTACGAGAACGCGCGCGAGAGCGTCTCGTTCTGTCAGGTGGCGACGCAGGTGTCTTTCTACGTGCCGCGCCTGCTCGCCCAGTCTCACCCGTGCCTTTCTCTCCCGGTTCTCTCTCTGGGGTCCTCGCGAGTCTCCTTAAGGCGGAATTTACGCCTATGCCCCGGACGGGCCCCAAAAGACGCCAATGCGCCGCTCGACTCCCTCCTCCGGCCTCATCGTCGGTTGTAGAAAGCTCTCAACCTGACGATGGTGGTCGGAGCGCAACGCTCCTGCTGGTGGCTTTTCCACTTCCATCGCGCAGTCTTCTGGCCGGACCGGACGCCGCGATCTCGCCGCCCCGCACCCGCACGAAAAAACCCGTCGTCTCGTCTCCGTCGTCCGCGGTCCCACCGAAAAAACCGCACGGCGGCTATTTTTCCGGGCGTCCGTAACTGTCAGAATTTCGCCGACGCGAGGTGCGACGTATTCTCTCGTTCGCAACCGCACGGTATAACTTGTGAATTTTGCATTTCAAGTGCCAGTCGATGTGAGGACGGTGGGTTTCATGAGGGATTAGCGAAAAACGAGCGGAGCCGAGAGAGACAGGTTTGATCGTCTTTTCATCTGTTTGCGTTGTGTGCGCGCTGCGAATTACGTTCTCCACGTTCTCGCGCACGGAGCTGCGTAATCGAGCGTATTTTTGAAAAATACGGCTTTCAATCTTTCTCACCTCGGAGCGGGCGATCTCTCGCAGCGATCGACTCTTGCGAAATTTTCATAACGTTGAACGTTGCACGTTCGAGAAACGTTTCGATCCTTTCGGTGAAACGCGCTGTGCACCAGTATGTTTTATTAATTTCGAGCATTATATTGAATATCTGTGCGCGCGTTACTCTGTTCGAAAGCAAAGAAAGTGAAGAGCGCCGCGTTATTTCGACGATTCGAATTTAATGAAATTTATATTGCCGCATCGCGATCCTAATTACAGTGTTTATTCAGAAGGAGTGCTCGTCTCCTACCGCAGTCAAAATATCATTGTTCTCTTGCGACAGTTCATGCACGTCGGTCCGAGATGGCCTGAGAGGAGAAAAAGTTTCGAGGAATTCATTATCCTTAAAACGGTGAATTCCAAATGCTACACGTCTCTTTAATATTTATTAGTTATATAAACTAGTAGTGATATTGCCCACGGAGAGCACAAATAATACGCGGCTGATGAGTCAGATTCGTTCGAGTGAACAGAGAAAAGGATCTATAAAAATGAGGAACGCGAGCATTAAAGCGAGTCGCTCCGGAGACCGCAATAAAGACAGGACTTTCGCTGCTTGTCGCATCCTGTGCGCGCGCCTTCCTGCCCCCTGTCGTTTTTGCATCCCGATAGCAATGACAACGAGAGCGAACTGGTTTTCATCATCGAATTTTGCCACATTCGATCACTTTCCACTCGCGCGCGTGCGTTTTCGCTCGAGTGAGCGGCGCGAAATCGAAAGGGCCCGCGCGAAATTCCGCCGAAAAGCAACGGCAACGCAATTTTCAAACCCTTTTGCGCAATCCTTCCCCTCCGCGCCGTCGCGAGCGAGTAGTCGGAGCGAATATCGTTCCAGCGAAGTCACGAATTTCTAATCTGCTCGGGAATCGCGAGTATAACGAGAAGAGAGTTCGTTCGGCTTAAAGACGATATATACTCGGTCGCCGCACACGTGTGATGGCGTATGCGCACACGCATGCAGCCGTCGCACACACGCAACGGCAACGCACGCATCGTGTACGCACGCTCGCTCCTTGAATCTTATTCCCGATGAAAACTTTCGTCGGTCTTGTGGTAATTTATTCGTTTTACCGGCAGGAAATAAATCGTTTCGTTGCCACGAAACCGCGAGAGAAAAAAAGTGATTTTGATTTCGAAAAGGCTCTGACGATGAGAAGATCAGCAAATGAGCGAAGTAATTAGCTAATTTGCACGAGATTCCTTTTCCCCCTCTCTCTCTCTCTCTTTCTCTATTTTTCTCACATAAATTTTAATACGTTAACTATTTCAGTCTTTCACCGACCTGCATAAGAGAACACAATCGAACTATTGAATATAATAGTCTTATCGATTTATAGGGTAAGACATTTCTCGAGCTCCTTAACTTTCGATCGAGACACGATAGCACTCGGCTGCGTTCTCATTGTGGGTTTATCTAAATCAAGAATTCATCTCGTATACAACCGATACCACTTCATCGATTAGGTGGAGTAGGTTTTCCGTAACCTCGGCGGCACCCCAATCGACCGTTCTCTCTCTCTCTCTCTCTCTCTCTCTCTCTCTCTCTCTCTCTCTCTCTCTCTCTCTCTCTCTCTACTCCTCTGTCGCTGCCTCTCTTTTACTCGTATGTAATTCATCCGCCTCGCTCTCCGTCCGGCGCGTTCTAACGCGTCCAACACGTTCACTTTCAATCGGCGGATTCCGCGAGGCGATTGTATACACGTTCGAATGTGAATTTAATTTATTTACGCGAGGAGCGCGCCAGACGCGACACGCCTTCCCAGCTTCTCTTAATGAAATTTCCTCCTTTTCTCAATCCCGTCGCGACTCTAACACGCTTAAAACATATTGCGATACACAGTTTCACCGCTTCTCTCAAAGCGAAAGATCTCAAACGTTGGAGATCATCGATATCTGCTCCTGTAGCGCTCGTCACGATTATTCTGTTTGCGCAGCCTCTCTCCATTCTGGGATAAGGACCACGAAACATCCATATGTATTCGGGCCCGCGGTAGCGCAATACACGCGAGAATTTTGCCGCGAACTTCGTCGTTACGTAATTAAAAAAGTTTCATAACCACGCGGCCCGCGACAGGCCCATTTTCTCGGCGCGCCGATGGAGGGTGCAGCAACGACAGCGGCAGCGGCGGCGGTCGCAGCAGCAGTAGCATCGACGGCACGTGCTCGCACGTTTGCAGGATCTTTTTCATAAACGATATTGCACCGCGCCACGACGAGCATTACGACATAATCCACGTCTGTCGTCGCGCGGGCAAGCGCGAGCGCGAAACGACGGCGGCGGTCGGCTTTCTCCCGATACGCCGGCGGAAAAATAAACGAACGACTTCGCCATAATCGAACGGCCGGATAGGTTTACGGCCGATCCGTGTGACTCGGCGGATGATCGGGCGAGCGAAATTCCGTTTTCCGATCGGTCATTAAAATGCACGAACGGGGAAACATGACGATTGATATGGAGAACGTTTTGCGGGCCGCGCGCGCTCGGGAAAAGTGAGGCAATAAATAATAAAATGTTCCTCTGCTTGATCGCCGCAATAATTACCGAAGCACGCTTCAATTGGGAATAATTGCACGGGGGAAAATAAATAAAATTTTAATCACCGATGATGAAGTTAGGCGTCTTAACTGTCCCGGGGTATACGGTAACTGTTACTTTATTATCCCGTACCCGCCGGCACGTCTCGCTGTAAATAATCTCTCGGGAGATAATTGCATTCACGGGGAGGAGAATTAATAAATGAGAGGATAGCCCGGGCAAAGGCGTATACGATGCTCAGAGACTGTATATATATGTATATGTATCCCCTACCGAATAGCATGCAAACAAGAATAACGGTACGTGCAATAAGTTACCGCTAATCCCTATCAGACCGAAAGATTATCGTAAAAAGTTTCATCGTATTGTTTGGACGAGGATTTCATGTACCTGAACTTAATAAAAATTATTATAATTAATATAACTTAATATTATTGATTAATCGTTCTTTTCTGTTTTGATAGTTTTGTTGTCTTTGGAATTCAAATGTGTTCGTACTTCGAGAAACTTGCGCGTAATGAACTATACTACAGCTATAATTGATTGTTTGATAGAAATCAAACTTTTGAAAGCTCGTAACGTTTCGCCCGAGGACAAAACGAAATTTTGACCATCAACACTTTCATAATAAGATAACCAGACTGACGGTCGACGGTGTCAAGAAGTATGTCATCTCCTTTATACGACGACACGTTGCGAGAGTCTACTTTCGATAAATATAAATTTATTTTGTAAACATAATTTCATGGTCGGCAAAGATAAAGATAAATAAATTGTATTTGTTGCTCTAGCACCAACACGTATTTTCCTATCGCTATTATCGCAACACTCAAATCATTTCAAGTACCTTACATTTGCTGCAGATCATAGAGTTACGTACGAATAGATCGAAGAAGCCGCAGAGGGCGATAAACTACATTGTATAACTTATACAATAGGGTTTACAGGACGGTAGGAAGCATCATATCGTAAAATATCTCTTATATGGACCCCCAACGAACCTTCATTGTAGTCTCCTCTCTAACGAACAATCGTTCGCACGGAATAGGAAGAGTAGGAAGAGACGATGGCGGCGCACCGGCTTCACGACACATTAATCGCGCTAATTACACCCGGAGCACAGGCCTCTTCTTAAGGGAGAAATTCGTAGGAGACGGATTTCGTCCAATTTTTCACTCTCCGCCCGCTCTTAAATAATAACTTTCGAATAGTTTCGCCGGCTATCAAAACAGCATCTATCGCGCATTATTCGCACGTCGCGCTTACGTAAAAGCCTCGCGATGAACTATGCAGTTATTAATTATATCGCTATTAATAGTTAATCCGTGGAATTAATACACATCAAGAACATCATCGAACTTTTTATATCGCTAATTTTGGTAGCTCGCAAAATTTTCTTTTTCGCCAGCCAGTATTATTCGAAATTTACTCGTATACATAAGACTAGAGCTTACACAATAAATCGGGGTAAAACGACGCGCGTGATGCTTTACGGTTGAATAAATTTTATTTTCAACCGAGAGTGAAATCATTTATTCCGAAGCCGGTTCTCTCGTCTCGAGGAACGGCAAGAACGACCGAAACACTTTCTGATCAGCTCAATCGAACGAATTCTGAGTGTTGCTCAATGACAATTCCTAATCAAAAGTATGAAGTATGAGTTGAATTTCGATTAGCTCGTCGAAATTCGAAGACACGTTTTGAACGCACTGGAATTGGAGTCGCAGCGATTATAATCGATAGGAATAACGGCAATTATTTATTATCATTTTGTTGCGCAAGAGCGATTGGTATATAAGATAAACGATCTGGATTACTTCAATTCCGTGGTCATTGGAGCGTACGTTAAACTTCGTAAATGCAAGTGTTACAAGCTAATTTCCGAATACTATCGTGACCGTAAGCTATTTGTGTATCATGGATCTATTCATTAAATTTTATTTCGCCTTGAGGAAGAAGTTAGGCATATTTCCTTTACATGTAAATTATTAATACGCGGCTAATCGTGTAAAATTAACGAAACAGACCCTCGCTGAAAGCACACATAAATGGATTATGGAAGAATTTCTAAATTCTAATAGGAGAAATCGTTCTAGTGTCAGAACGGAAGCTTGGAATGTGGAAACGCGATATATATACTGACGAGATATAATGAAAATTATAACGTTTTAAATAAATCTAACATCTTTTTCAAAATAGCGAAATTAAGAAAAGATACTGAGATAGGTAACGCGTTTCGTGGATACTTATTTAAAAAAATAAAAGATATATATTCTAAAATTATTCTAAAAATATTTTTGTAAATTAATTTTAAATTAATTCTAATTTTTTGTCTTAATAACATTATTTAATGTTACGGCACGTTTTTATTTATTTCTGACAGTAACAATGTAAATTGTGCTCTATAGTCTATTTCTTTCCAACACTACAGACTCTAAATCATTTTTGTATTCAGACGCGTTCCTGTATTTAAATATGAAGTGACTTGCAAATATTCACAAAAAAACATCAAGAGCTCGATGCGTGTTCACTTTTTTCTAGTCACAGCTGCAGAATTTTGTTTTGTTCGAAGCGTTCGAAGCGTCGTTCCCGATGCGGCCCTGGCGTACGTCCAAGCAAGTTCAACGTTTTTATACTCCGCAAACAGATAGTAATCTAATTTACGAAAGATATTTTTTTTATGCGCACGCGACCAACAGCTCTCGTTGCGATTATTAACGTTTGTTCTGCATATGTTTATCTTGCACAATCGCGCACTTTCTACATATAATACAAGACAAACAATGCTTGCAACTAATGCTACAAATACTTTCCTTCAACTGTGGAGCACGATTAAAATAGAGAGAAGCGTAATGTTCGTGACCGATCCGTTGATCTGACGGATTGCAATGGATTATATCTATTTTAAGCAAATCTGCTTTATAGAGATATGATCGTAGATCTGACCTAGAATATGCGGAGCTAATATGTTTTTGTTCACTGCTTTGAGAAAGTAGACAAAATACGCTACAAAAATTCTATATTATATATTTTTAAAACTTGTTATTTCAACTTTTCACAAATGAGTCGTTTAATCTTTTTGTACATGTTAGAAATTTTTCAGAGTAAAAGAATTGCATCCATAAAATGTATTTTCATCTCAATGTCTCTTAAGATTTATATTCTCTTTCTCATTCTTTCTCTCTGTAAATGTCAATCGCCGTTTATGTAAATTTNGTCTTTGAATNGCATTGAGATAAATCACTATTATTAAGTCATTCCGCAATAGAAATTAATTATTCAATCCTTTTTGAAATATAACTAACATTGTTTTTATAAGATTTTATATTTATAATACAAATAAATACATAATTTCATCTTATTTCCGTTGAAATCTTTATAATACTCATTAACAAGAGAAAGAACAACACTCTGTAAGGATTTCCTTATTGGAATTCCGTGTTATCGTACTATGTATTCGCATTTTTTAAATTAACTCTTTCTCTCGCTGCATTGAATTGCAGTCGACATCAATACATAGTTTTTCTCGATCGACGATTAATTCAATAATATGGCTCGAAGCAAGCACTCGAATAGTACGCATGAGGAAATGAAAGCCTGCTGTTTCGGCATACTATACTTTTGAAGACTATCGACTTTTGCAACCGCACCTTAGTGCAATGCTTAGCGCCATTCGAAAATATTTGTTTATTACAATCGGAGAAATACATAAAAGTTCACGTTATTACAAAGTTAAAAATATCTTTAAATATATTATTCTTTATTCTCTATTTTTAACTAAAAAACAATATAAATATTTATCTCTTTTTATATTTATCTTTTTTAATTAATATATTATCTGGAAACTTTTTCATTGCTTTATTCAAGGAATTTCAGAAAAAAAACTCTTAAATAATTTAAGCAAGGTTGAGAATCTTTAAAGCATATTTTTGCAACACTCGCGAGTCCAATTTAAGAAGGCGAATCAATTGAGCAACTGGTGGTACCAACCATCACTTCCGGTGACCTTTAGTGGGCGTGGATGACCGTTATGATGACTTGCATGTCGTAACATAAAATAGTTTACCGTAAGGTAACGTTACTATAGTAACATATTTCGCGTGTATCTTGACAAGGAAGATTATTTCGGGAAATATTCGACAGGTGATAAAAACCGACATACATGCAGATCATGTGTAGATCGCATCTTCTATTTTTTTGTAATGCATAATTAATAAATTGAGTCTAAGTCTTCTACAACATGATTATTCTCCGTTATGCGCCAAAGAGCATGACGTTCATTCGATATGCAAAATATATATAATGCTGAAAGACGAGCAATAGGAAGTAGATAAGTACAAAAAGTACTGATGAAAGAACAAACAGTAAATTATATAACAACGTGGTTGATTATGAAACGCGGTAGGTAAAAATATTTTGCTGGATGAAACTTGTCGAATAAAAATTCATAAATTTTATTACGATCCGGGTCTAATTGGCGCAGCTTCCGGATGAAACTGATCCGTAATCTGGGGAAGACTTCCCATGCCCGCCTGAGAACTTGTACCTCGCGTTGTGACACGGACAAAAGGAAACAATTACGAAAACTTGTGTAACTGAATAATGCAGTCTTGTACGGCTGCAGCGCGCGGGAGATATCCTCTCTCTTTCTTTCCTACTTTTACAGAAACGATAGGAATCTGTTTGGGAACTGGAGCGCGATAGCGCGCTTAATTAATGCGAGCATATACGGCACATTTCTGTGCGGAAAAACTGAGAAGAACGTAGGAATCGCGTGTATTTACGTTCGAAAATCACGTGTTGTCTTTCTGCTTAATTAACGACGATAGGCGGGAATTGAATTCGCATCCTGTTGCGCATTTCTCTTAGATCGTCGTAATTGATTAATTTGCATTAATCAAAGACTGGACACGGTGACTTTATAATCTTACATTCGCCGATAGACCTAGTCTCAAACTAATTAGACCCGATGAGTCAAACCTCGTTAATAGCTAACCATACAAGTGTATGACCAGCATGGTACATTTGTGACTACTATCAAGTCCACGATTGGTAATCCAATTTGGTACTGGAAGGTTGCAAGGTTACTTTCACCAGACGGGAGGGAAAAAAAGAAATGAGATCTTAAGAGCCATGATGCCATTATGAGGTGCGAATTATCGACGATGATCGAAAGTCCAGAAAAATCAAGGCCATCTACGAAATAGCAATTTGCGGCGAATTTAGCTCAGGCTCAATAAACTTCGCGAGTAAAAGCCGTGATACACGAGATACTACATGTGATATACAAGAGTTAAGTGTGACGTGCGAGATTCTAAGACAACGCGATTTCAAGCTCCGGGGTGAGAAATGACGAACCCGTTATTATTACAAGAACTATCGCTCGCGTGATGGTTTAACGTGAGTTATAGAACCGGCGGATTACTACATCGTAAATCTTCATCGAAAGATTCCACAAGTGCTCTCTAAGTGGACCTGTGCCGCTCCAGGAGCATCGATATACTCCAATAATTAGACATTCGCAATCTACTACTATAAAGTCACACCCGATTACGTGATCGCGCATTTATATAACACCCGCATTATCCTTGCATTATATGGTTAGCAGTGGTGACAGCACAGAGAAAGTTCCTATCCGTTCCCATATACTCGTGCACAGTCTACGCGCGGTGCTACAGCACTCTGCTTTGATTATGCTCGCCGATGTACAGTGCCGTGCGATTGTCATTCAACACCCCGAGGAATTCAACTAACATTTCGCAAGCTGTAGAAATCGTTCGCTCTGTAAAACATCTTGCGCAAAAAAAAAACTGACGACAAAAATATTTCTAAAAATGTCTGATAAAATCGAGGACTCCGACGTTTCGATATAAATTAATTATATAATTACAATTAGATATAATCCTATTGTACACGCATATTGCAATTTGAATAAAATAATTTATAAATTTATATATAATTTATAAATTATTCATTGAGATTTTAGTAAAATGGAAAATTAATATAATACACTTTTTAAATTTTGTCAAAGAGCTTAATCCCTGAAATTAAATTGTAACGCAGCTCAANTATATAACTAATTAATTAATAATTGTTCCGTTACGTAATTAATGTAATTAATTTATTTGTTACAGTGCCAATATGCGGGAGAAACGATGGCTGCTGCTGCTCGCTCTGTACGGTAAGCACAATTTCTATAAAATCTGATGATTCTTCATTTCTCGACGAATCATGATTCCCCGATACTAAACGGAGCTTGTCAGCGGGACTTTTACTCGATTTCTACTATTTCTTGAAATCCTGTTTACCGTTTCGCAGAAGGAAGAATCTTTCCCCTTGTCCATCTCGCGTTGTCCGCCGTGATGTCGCGTCCTTAGTATTTTTGGACTTTCCACGGCCGCGGAGGAATGTCGAAGAGACAGTGGACGACCTTCTACACCCGAGAATTTTACATCGCGCACGTAGATCGAATCTCAACGCGACTTCTACAATACAAAATAGCGGCCACCTTCCATGACGAGCAAACGGAAATACGCAGGACAATACAAGAGAAATTAAATGCTGATATTAGATAAAATTTGGCAACTATTTAAAATATTTTGCGTATGAAAGAAAAAGCTAATTTAAAAGCTATAAAATATAAACTCTTCTCTCATGTTTTGTTCACAATCATAAATGTTAATTAAAAACTCGTAAAGAACATTTCATGGATCATTAAATACGTACTAAAGGCAAAATGAACATTTTGATCGAATCATCAACCGAGAGACGAGAGATTGGTCTTTAAAAATTACATCAAACACATTTGGTATTCGTATTGCGATTCATGGCTTCGTGCGATTCGCAAAAATGCTTTACAGAAAAGTTTCACGAAGAAAGAGGGACCTGCTGTGAATATCAAGAAGCTTCCTTTGTCTTGCCGAAGCATGACATGTCGAAACGCGTAATCTTAAGAGTCCGAAAATCCCGGATAAGATACTCGGCAAACATTATAACGTCACTTCGATAGAAAAAAAGCTCCGATCCGATAAAGACGGAATTCCATGGAAACTGACTTGTCAGGAAAGTCTGCGTTATGGTTCGCAAACGCATACTGCGGACTCAAGTCGCTATCGACCTGTTCACCGTCCGTAATACCCATTGGAGCGGTTTACATCAGTCACGTGACGCTGTGTTAGCATTTAGAATGCTTTCTGACATTTTCGCCGGTTGGGCAACACACGAACCGAGGTCTTTAAAACCTCACTTAAAAATCACGAAATAATTTAGACCGCTATTCTTACGGCATCGTAAAAGTTTTACGATAATTAGGAACGCTGTATTAATCATACGGCGATGAGCGCGATGTTCACGCATCAGCGTGAGTAAAACGCGCAGATAAAAACGTGCGCGCGTAAATGCGTTTCGTATCGCATCATAATTTCTTAATGAAGATTACCGCCGAGGCGAAGAAAGAAGGCTCCGTCACGCCCTTTGCGAGGGAAGAAAATGTCAGATCATTCCCATTCGATCGAGACTACGCGTCGCCGGCGCAGACAATTGAATGAAGCAATTTGTTTACACACCGACACAGAAATAGCAGTAACAACGACGATTTCGTCATGAAAGCCGATTTATCGTATAACGTTAACAGGGAGGGAGCACGCCCACATTAACATTTCCCACAAACGGAATGCGAGCGCGTTCCCATAATTCATTTTTATGCAACGCCGATCCGTACGGCGCGGCATGGCGCGGCGAGGCTCTTTCTTATCGATCGCAGCCTGGAAAAGTATGATACCGTTACACGATCGCCGGGCCTACCATACATATTTTCAACATCACCGTCGAGGACGTCCACTTTCCGGTCCATAAGCCGCGTTCACGTCGTCGCGCAATCCTAATCGATTCAACGAAGGCGCGAACACGTTTTTCCGTATGTACATACGTACACGAGAATTGTATCAAAAATAACGGGAGCGAGAGACACGGTCATAAAAACAGCGACTCTAACTCCTATAAAGATTATTATTGTATAGTCGGTTACTTGGCTGGCAACTGTTTTCCACATTCTAAGCTTTACTAGATAGAGTAAATGTTAAGAATTTATATTAATTGAAGAAAGGAGTTTCTTCGAGAAACTGAATCCAACACATTCGCACCGTGGGAATTATCGATAACATCCTCTATAAAGATATATCGGGAGAATCTTGTAGAAACCGAAAAACAATGTCTGCCTTAATTTACGCTTCGCTCCACACTTTACATCTTAATTTCCTCTCAGCTGCTAGTTCTCAAAATAGCCTTGAACTACTTCAAAACAGTCGCACAAATGTGATTCAGTAGCGCGGCGTTACGGAGCCATTAATAGGCTGAGCACAGCACTTTGCGTCTCCCGTTTTAGAGATGTAAGTTTGATGATACGGAGATAAAATGTAAAAAAATCGATGAAAGCAAGAAACTGTGAACAAAAATTAAATTGTCAGCGGGACTTTTACTCGATTTCTACTATTTCTTGAAATCCTGTTTACCGTTTTGCAGAAGAAAGAATCTGAACAAAAATTAAGAGAAGAGACAGATATAAAGATCTCCGAAGTAAAAACAAAATATTTATGATCCACGGAAGATTGACACCGTGTGTTACAAGCTTACCGCATAAAACATATGTGGCTCATGTATAATAGATCGTAAATCAACAAAACGTGGAAAGGAAACGATCAATAGACAGCCTTGATCCGTTTAAGAACAATTACCCAACCGAATGCGCTCGCTCGGCGAGAGAAAATTGCAACATTTATGTTGGGTTCTCACCACACTGCTCGTCTAAGTTTTGCAACGCCGACGCTTCTTCGCGATTTACGTAATCCGCGGATGCGTGGATGGCCTTTTTCCTTAATGTATCAGAGACGACTCATCGGGGCCATCGATACTCCTCAGGCGAGCAAACCGAACTATATTTACCTCGTGTGTAATTAGTCGCGCAACAGTGGAAAGTCATGACATCGATCCACGCTACTGATTTTCAAATCAATGATTTTTTTAATCTCTCAATAACGAGATCGCTCTTTTCTGTGTTTTAGGCATATTATTGGCCCACGCTGTCTCCGCAGCGCTAAAGACCAGGCCGAAATTTAAGATTGCGACAACCTCCACGACGACGACGTCGACTACCACGACCGAGGAGCCTCACGTGGAAGAAAATGATCAAGCAAATTCGGAGGTTTGTGAAGAAGATTATTATATTCAAAGTAGTATAATTAATTAAATGTCATCTAATAGTCTTTGATAAATTGATAATATCATAAATTTTAATATTCTCTTTTAAAATTTAAGCACAATCAGTTTCACAAACCGACATGCAATCTTAAATCAATGATTGTAATAAAAATAATTTTGATAAATTCAATCTTTGATACAAACGGAAATGGAAAATATATTTCATGTGCTTGTCGTACATTTCTATCAAAACTAATCAAACTAAAATTATACCGGTATCATCCTTGTTCCAAATCGTGCGATCGTGTTGTTCAGGTGGCACGACGTAGGCGAAACACGATCGTCTATCGTCGATCGTTGCAAAACCGATGCCACAGTCACGACGATCGTGTACCAAACGAGTTCTCATTTCGCCAGGGCTTGCTCGCGAATAAAAAGAGAATCTCTCAGATGCGGCATGACATAAATTATCCGGTAATATACATCTTGGGAGCAAGATGATGCGCATTGACCACTGTGACAATACGATAATGCGATAACATCGCGTATCGTGTACCAAATCACGAAAACAGCGCTGCGTAAAATCCTATACCACCGTAAATCCAATTTAACACCGTGTCTTGTATATTTGCATCTGCGGAGGCGCCGTAGTACTTTGATTAATGTATGCCGGCGTCAAATCAATTAACGTTCGAGTAAACTCACGCGCGACAGGTTCACCTTCGCGCGCAAACGAGCGAATGTGACATCATCGAATCGAGCTCGAGTGCTCATCCCTAATCATTATAGCACGACGCAGCGGCTTCTTCAAGCGTGAAATAACTTTTCTATACAAGATATCGGTCTATCGGGCGCGCTTTTCCGTCCACGACACACACACGGAAACTGTCATTACGGCAAAATCGAGGACTCGCGTTCGTTTCCCGCAGGAAATGAAAGCCATTTTATAAGCTCCGACATAGTTATACGTCTGTAATAAAGTCATTTCAAATTTTTTCAAATCTATCGTCCTTAACGTTATCAGTTTCGTAATATCGCGAGAAAGGGATAGTAATTTATTTTATTTTTCAGACGACAACGGTCGCGACCGAAACCAACGGGACGACTGGGCACACTTTGACGGGAATTCCACAGATCGATTACATATGGGATCCGAATCTACCGCGCGAGTTAAACGGCTATAATCTCAGTGATTATCCATTCTATAATAGTATACCCGAGGACATCGATTTCAAATGCGACGGCCTGCACGACGGATTCTACGCCAGCGTGCCGCACAAGTGCCAGGTAATTAAAATTTAATTATACTTACTTATAGAAATACTATCTAATCGAGAAAATAACGGTATCTTTGGAAAGAAGGGAAAAAAGTAATGCGAATTTCTACGTCGGACGACGCTCGTTATATCGAGCGACATAAACGAATAAATTTCAATTTCGCTCTGAAATCCACTTATTAAAACATAGACGCTGCTAAGTTTGTAATTTGAGCAGACGATAGACTAGAATTATCTCTTCGATAAAAAAGATGCCGATTCCAACGCGACGAGGGGGAAAATCGAGAATCGCCTGAATGAACTCTAAAGAAAGATCTTTCAGTACGCCGATGTTTCCCTCGCGTAATAAACAGGTGTCAATGATCCGAGAGCGTTGCCTTCTAATTTCTAATGTTGGCGGAAGACAGTGTCACTATCCCAGCGATCGGCGTGATGGCATCGATGGCGTACGAAATCCTGATTGATAAGTTGACATCTACGTGGGCAACCACGAACGAAAGCGGGTTCTCGGGCAAGACACGAATGCAAAAAAATGCGTAACGATTGAGCACACTTTTACCAATCATCGCATCGCTGAGAGCGATCGTTTCACCGCGAGTCCTGTCATCACGGGTTCGGCACGTAAAAACGGCCGATTGAGAAATCGTCGTTGCAAATTCATTCGCGTTGTTTGAATGAAACAAAATTACACAGTCTTGATGTAATTACCATAGGCAGTAAGCAGTAATTACTGCATCTGTGTGCGTGTAGCAAACGCGGGGTTCAATATTTATTGTACAAAATCGAAAAGACCGTGTGCGCTGTACTTTAAATCATCGCGACGTCAATTTCTGATACGTACGCCCTTATAAGACAAAAATAATCATCGAAGACTCGATGATCATGCAATTAGCAATTACACGACTAATCGAAAATTTGCGATAAACGTAATATCATGTACATAAAGCTGCGAAATGATATCATCGCGATGGGTATAAATTATGTTATCGAGCATATCTTTCATCTTTAAGCTAGGAAAGATTCCCTTTCTAAACAATCATTAGGGTTCGCTTGATCTAAATCTAACAAATCTGTTATTATGTTAATGGATATAGATTATACGTTGATGGAACAATCGAAGTAGAGGTGTTCCCGAGGAACGCCAAATAATTGGTAGGTATACATCTCTCGCTGTCGTCAATTGCAAAAGTGAAGCAAAGTAGAAATCGATATCGAAAGTGAAAAACCTTTTGCCGGCCGCAATAACAAGGTCACCGTGGAAAGAAGCCGAGGAAGAGGACTTTCGTGGTCCGCTACGCTTCCCGTCCCTGACCGTTCCGCGATTCACGTGCACTCCTAGAGTTGTGAAAGCGATTGCAAAGCAGCCCCCTTTCCGAGACCGGACTTGGCTCGTTTTCTTATCGATCATTTTCGCGGGACTGCGAGAGAACGAATGGTGCATTGTCATGCTAATGTAACGAGCGGGGTTCGTCGGCCGCGGGACGCGGCTCCACGTGGCGCGACGTAAAAAAAAAAAGGGGACGTCGGGAGGACCGGGCGTCCTGTATACTTTGCGAAAGATTTGTCGCGGAAGAGAAATTGGGAAACGATTCGCCACTGGCGTGATTTCCTGCCAGGAAATCACCTGCGATCGCTTAGATTATTTTCTAATCTTTCGTGCCTCGGGAGGAAATTTACAATTGTAATGACGCTGCCGATTAAGGCTGCTGAATATGATCGATGTGGCACCGTAACATTTACAGGGATACAATAACATTCGTAACTCATGATACTGATAAGGATCCAAAAGATCTTACGAAGACGCACGTCACGGCGTTCTGAAAGACGCATTCTGAATAATTCTAACGCTAGTTCTCATGCAAATAACCATGATTTATTCTCCACATTTGGCATAGAGGAAATCTCTCTCTCTCTCTCTCTTTCTCTCTCTCGAGCGACGGAACATTTTACCGGACTTTCCACCGTAAATTCTTCACAGAGTTGAAACTATCGGGGATCGAAATCTCCGAACGTGCAGTTTTTTACGTGAGTCATTAAAGTAAATTGCACCGATTATTTTGTTCAATAATTGATTAAATCAGTTCAATGTTTAATTGTAAGAAGCCGAAAGATCAATTGGAGAAAAAGAAAAAAGTTCCCGTAAAGTCCCGCAACGTTCGTAGCTGTACTGAAATTATTCTGCGCTGCATATGCGTGCGAGACGCTAGTTAGACGCGCGATTAAACATTCGATGATCGTCTGACATTTACATGTTGAGTAAGATTCATGGTCTATTATTGGCAGGGATCGGAGCTTCTACTTTTTTTTTTCACGTGGATCTCAGTGAAACGATGCCGGACACTTATCGAAAGGATGTGCTCTGAATGATTCTAGATAATTCCCCTCAGATAATTCTACGGCGTTTGTGCGTTCCAGATAATACCAGCGAGTCCTCGCACACACAGACGCGAGTCTTTTCCATTCGTGACCGTAGCGTAGAATGCACGTTTATCCGACTCCGTTGCAATTATTCGCACTCGCATACACGCGGCCGCCGTGTGAAAGTTACGTGGTGGCGTGCGGCGAAAAAGATCGCCCGCGTACGTTCGCGATGAAAAGTGTGCTGGAATCGTCATGTCGCCGTGCGTTTTCGTTACTTCGGGTGGACGGCCGACGTAACGAATCGCGAGCGAGATTCGCGCGGCAGGCGATCGGAAAGAAAACACGCCGAGGCGCCTTCAAAAATCTCGAAAGTCTGACGCGCGGCGCCGATTTGCCGCCCACTTTCACCCATCGATCGCAATACGATTTCGTAAACGCCCGGCGTCGAAATCCAGTCCGTATTCTTAATGGCCGTCGTTATATCGCAATTAACCGCGCGCTATTCTTCGCGCATGTCACGATAATTCTAACACGTCGCCACGCGTGTCCTCCTCAAGGTCTACCATCACTGTCTCTTCGGCACCCGCTACGACTTCCTGTGCGCCAATTTCACGGCATTCGACCAGAAGACCTTCATCTGCCACTTCGTGTCCGAGGTCGACTGCGCCAATTCCAAGAAGTACTGGCACAGGAACGACGCCCTTTACCAGGCCGCCACGACGACCACGACGACTACGACGACTACCGTGGCGCCGGTTACCGCGCCGACCAGCCACGCGGCCGCGCGCGATCGGATTCCACCCAGAAGGAGGCCACCGGCGAGAAGGAGACCCTACGATTACTACGAGGAAGATTATTACGACGACGAGTACGGCCGCCCGCGAGACTTTGCCGGCCGGGACGACTACGAGTACGATGATCGGAAGTACAGGCGGGACCGGGACCGTGAGTTCAGAGATCGAGACCGCGAGCGTGACTTCCGGGACAGGGATCCGCCGACGCGCGGCAGAGACGATAGGGATCGAGACGCCGGTAGGGACAGATACTCGGCGAGGGGAAATAGAAGGGACCCACCCAGGTCGAGGGATCCGCTGGAGGACGATTTGAGACCGCGGGGGAGGGATCAAGGTATCAGATCTACGTCGAGGGAGGTGGACGAGTCAGATGCGTACGATAGGCGTGCGGAGTCGAGGAACAGGGATACTGACGAACGGAGATACTCCGATAAGAGGTGAGAACACGTTGATTCTATCGAAAATCACCTCGACATATCTTATATATGCAACAACGCCTTTAGATCTTGCATTGTTTCAACGATTACGAAATCTGATATTACATTCTGTTCGCGTCAGATATAGAGATGATTACGACGATAAGGAACCTGCGGCACCTTCGGCGAGTGCGTCGTCCAACGCGGAAGGTCTGGTGAAGCCGGCTGCACCGAGCAGTTCGGTTTATTCGAGACCAAGAGCACCACCGAAGATTAGACGACCGGTTCCACTGTCCGAGCAAGATAAATACGCGTACAAGACCACCCCCGCGCAGCCAACAGGTAAAATCTATCTGAAAAGATTTTCGACATTGGAATTTAGTGAATCATTCTTTAAAAAAATTGTAAAATTGTGATTAAAGAGGAGCCACGACGGAGACCAGCGGATTTGGAGGATGATTACTACGAAGACGAGCTGGAGGATGTCAGACCGAGGAGGCCACTGAGGAGAAGACCCTCGTACAGGGACAGGGATAGAGACAGGGAGAGAGACTTTTATGAAACTCGAGACCGGGACCGTCCCCTCAGGTAAGGTAACGTACACAACACCGAAAGTTATATTGAATGAACTAAACTACTAAACAAAATCATATTCATAAGAATCATTTAAAAAAAGAGTAATTATCATTCTGATTAAAGCAAAATCACTAATTAAATTTCATATCCATCTTAATGATGAAATTTTAAGAAACATATTTTTAACAATTATTGACATAACGTATTTTAATACACTTTATCATCAAAATTTTTATATAAAATTCTACAAATCTTTTGTAACAAATATAAAAACATGGGTGTTGTGGAAATCAATCTATAAAAGTTTACTGCGACCATTGAACTTCACATCAATCACTGATAATAATTAATATTACAATTAATAATTAATGTTTTAGAAATCGTTATCATTCACCGCCGGAAGAAGTACGACTCAGGACATATCAAGATCGCTCGAGGGATCGTTACTACGATCGAGAGAGGGACCGAAATAGGGATCGAACTCTCGATCGCGGAAAAGATCGCAGTCCCGAGAGATCCTCGGATCGCGATTCGCGAGGAAGATCGCAAGACTCCGACAGACAAGAGCGACCGTACTCACCTCGGCTTCTCGATCGCGAGAGAGACACCGAACGATCGCGATCCTCTTCGAGATCGAAGGATCTCTCTGACATTACTGAAGCATCCAGAAGACCCAATTCGTATGATCGAACGACTGAGAAAACCACTACAACTACCACAACAACTACTACAACGACTTGCTTGCCAGAACAGCTTATTCGTAAACCTGAGGAAGATTCTAAGGAAACGGTGACTGATCGATCCGAAAAGCCATCTTATCCGGAACGACCAGCCAGACCTGTTCATACTCAGAGTGGTCGTGTAGCGGGCGATACTCAGGATTATCACAGAAATTTGTCCGAGAAATCTCAGAGAACGTCTCAGCAAGTAGATTACCAAGATAGAGACCTGGAAGGTAAGAACGAACAGAGTCAACATCAAGTCGCGTACGCGGATGAGTACTCTTCCGAGTATTACGACGAGCCACTAGAAGAACCACCGTCTCCTCCTCCACCTCGAACCACCGTTCGAGTCGTGAAGAGGCCTTTCCTACCGTCTCGAGGCGGTAATCCCAATCCGAGGGGATTATCACCGGTCGGCTCCAAAGCGCCGCATTCGTCCAGAAGGGATGAAGAAACAACGACAACCAACTACCGAAGCACCCTAGGCGAAAACGAATACAGAGGTTACTACGTACAAGAAGAACAAGAAGACAACAGAAATGTTAACCATCAAGAGTCAACTCTGACGAGAGCGGACGATAAGCAATCGTATGATGCTTACAAAGCCGTCCAGAGTGATCAAAAGAAGCAACGCCAGGACGAGTACGACAGCGCGATATCCAGACCGGCGCTACGAAAACCGATAGAGAACAACAACGAGGAGGAGATCTCGAGGAGCCCGGAAGATCTGTCGAATTCCTCCAGAGGCTACTCCACTCAGAATCAATCGCACGATGTGCGCACCTATCAAAACGAAAATCAACCTAAATGGATAGAGAATTACTCGAGCGAGAAGCACGTGAATACCCCGACATCCTTGGGTGCCCCGATTCGCAGCAAGGTGAGACTTCCCTCCGCCGAGACCACGCCGAACATCTACAGCTCGACGTACAGGAACGAGGACATTCAGGATCTACCGTCGGGATCGGGCAGCTACCGAGCCAAGCAGAGGATCAACGAAGTGACGCATCGCCTTCAGGATATCCCCGAGAGCGAGTACGACGTTACCCTAAATGACGCCTTGACGCCGACCTTGGTTCAGGAGGCCAATTTGCCGAGCGGATTCGTCCTGCCTCTTCACAGACAGCTGGGTAGAGACACCGTGCTACAGCCTTCCGAGAACAATTATAAGCTTACTAGGCCGACCAATCAGCAGCAGCAGCAGCAGCAACAACAACAGCAGCAGCAACAGCAGCATCAACATCAGCAAAAATCGTTCGTTCCGAGTCCTCAGTTCCTGCCGACGAGCATCAGCAATAGCGATCGGAGCCGAACGGTGTATTACAGGACGCCGGAGGCTATACAGGTCAGCGGGGCGCAATACAGACAGCAGAGACCATGGCAAGATTACACGACGTACTAACGAGATACACATCGTGATATACCGATTACGAGTGTTACGAGGAAACGTTTGAGGTTTCATGAGAGAGGCGTCACATCTTGCCTCACGAGCGCTAAACGACTAATTTATATTGCCACCGATCGATTAAGGAAAGGCACTTTCATGGAAGAGAGAAATTCTTTTATGAAACTGGCTTTCCGCGAACGGACCTATCGCGTTCGACCCTTAGCCCTGTCACGATCAGATAATCAGTGTCTTTCATTCCAAAGAACGCGCGACGCATTCGTCGCGCCGCTCTGAGGGTAGAAAATAATCTGCGGATGATTCAGCTAGGTATTAATAACTCGCGTATGATTTTGAGACGATATAAATTATTGGAAATTGTAAGATTGGAAGAGAGACGAGATTATTGTTATAAATCGCAAAGTGGCGCTACGCCACGCCTTTGGAAAAAAGAAACCATAATTCAACATTGTGTTACACACATACACACATACATAGAAAACAATGAGATATAAATCATCATGATACTGATCAATACTCATTATTCACGCGTATTGCGATGAAGAGCAAAGACAGGATTAATGTTCAATAATAGCACCGATTATAGATAATTCGTTCTGAGATCTTCGCTAGAGAAATTCTGAATGACTAGGTCTATTTTTAAAATAATGTAGCACTACACAGACGCTGTAGCATACGTCACGTAATAAACTCGTTTCCTCTGAACTAGCAACGTCATACAATAACAGAACTTAAAACGTGATGCATTCTAATTTAACAATTTAATTTGCAATATTAATACATGTCGTTCACGTTAATCGAAATCATCACTCAAGTTCCAGAGGTGCTGAAAAGATATTTTCACTTTTCTTAATTTCTTAAACAAACTTGTAAATAATCGTGTAACTCTATATCCTATGCACATACGTTCAAGTTAAATTGCGATTCAAAATATGTGGTCCTCTATGAAAAAAAAACTATATATATTAAGTTCTATCGTCAAATTCGATAGCTATTACTAGCGGATAAGTCTTCCTGAGCGTATATCTTGTCTTAAAACTATGTCGATATTTACGTATGATATAAAAGAGTGAGAAAATATACTTACTTGTTATTCATTGCCCCTCTTTACATTTTGTTGGCTGGCAAATACAATAATATAGCAGTAATTGAGAATGTTTAATTGCAGAATTTTTGAAGACCTTTATTTGTACTTTATAGTACTAATGACATGAATTACACAACGGAATATCTGTCATTATAAGAAATTCATAAACATGATAAAACATAGAAATTCAATAATCGCAAAGGAAACTAAATAACTTCGTACTAAAGCTTTAGAGCGACAATTTTTAATAATTTTAAATAATGCTGCTACTTACACTGTCTGTTAATGTGCGAAGTATATACAGAATGTTTGTGAAAAGTCTGGAATTTAATTAGCATTAAAATAATTATCATAAAATTATTATTAAATAATAATTATATAGAATGCGACTATAGATGTTTATGGATACTTGGTCACACTTTTTAATTTCAATTAAATTTAAATTAATTTAATTAATTTAATATAAATCAATGGTAAATTTTCGAAAATTCATTACCGGTATCTTAACAAACCTATAAAGTGAAATAAACAGTTTGGCGAGGCTTTTCAGAAACATTCTATATATAAAGAAATAGAAATGTATCGGACATTGGTATCAGCAATAATATGTAATATTTACACTGAAAATACTTGATTAGATTATTCATTATTATTGTGCCGAGAAAAAGCAATCGATCAACAATAAAGATTCAGTCATATACATAATATATGCATAATACATCACAGAGAAACATGATTGAAAACTTAACGGAGCCACGCATATACAAATTGCAATCGTTGTAAATATCTAATTTTCCGATGGTAAAGAAGGTAGAAAATATGTGAAACACATTCTTGGCAAAGAACCAATATCCAACAAATATCTGCTACGTCTTTTGTATAAACGTGGCTGCAATAGTAACAGGATATTCAGTCAAATCATTTAAATGCACAGACATAATAATAAATGAGCAGACAATACTAGCCATACTTTGGATCAATAATGAACGTGAGTTGTCGCTGTATTAAAACTAATGCAATAGTAATTCGCCAGTACCACTCGCCACTCCTTAGATTTGTACTTGCGAACTATAAAAATATCAAATCTAAACGGCGACTAAAGTCACTATTATACACTGAATAGTTGCTACAATCTTTTTGGATTCTAATGCATAGATTCTGTACAAAAATGAGAGAGTACAAGAATAGGATATAATATGTATAATTCTCGAAAGTTAATTTTATTAATCCTTTGCGAGCCAAAGTTCGCGTCCGTCATAAATGATATATAGATAAAATATTTTCCAGTCACAATTAGATTAAATTATAGGGAAAACGTTGTTGGCAAGAATATGCAATTCTAAAGAGTATTTACAGATTTTATTATGTTAGAGAATAGAAATATTTAAGAGATTAAAAAGTATATTTTTTTTTGGTATAAATGTAATCGCTTCCAAATTTCTTGCAATTTAACTAAGTACCAATTTGGATTCATGAAAATAATTCGGTTTATTTGGTATTCGTTACAAATAAAAGCAAGATTCACGAAGAAAATATTCCGAATGAAAAAATAATTTATCAATGTGACAGATTAATAGAAAAAAAAAATGTTGCCTGTAACGTGCAAAAAATATTTGTAGAAGTTCAAATACTAAAATTTAAGTATTTTCATATACTTAAATTTAATATTTAAAACTTCTTATAGAGCTAAAAGGTTAACTATCTTTAGGTTTACTTTTTAATTAAAGTTAACTAAAAAGTAATTTAAGAGAAGATAAATTCATATTAATCACACATTACTTCATCAATTATTATAAAAGAGAAAAGACATAATCTTATTCACAATAATGACACAACATTTAATATAATTTTCCTAAATTTCAGCTATAGCGAGGATGGTGATAAAAGAACGATCACCCGATTATTATACACTTATTTATCATAGTAAGATTTACTGACCAGCTTATTAATATCAATGTAAAAAATTATGTTCTCAGTGAATGCTTACCATAATTATCATAAACATAGTCCATTATGCCTTATATTCGTTACAACCATCACATATAAATATAAATTCGGCAACTAGCGTGAGAGTAACAATGCTTTTACGTTCTATGAATAAAGTAAGCGCTAAAAATTTTCGTCAAAAATATTCCATCTTCTTAAAATTGTAAGTATATAATTATTATAATTATTAATCATATAAAAGTAATTTTTTAAATATAATTTAATTTTATGAATTATACTGTATTAATTGTTTAATTTTCATATATCAATCAGCATGTTAAATAATTCATCTCCGGGTTAATTATAAAAGCATAATTACTCGCGCAAGTGCATCTTTACATTTGGCCTCTTAATTCATTTTCGTCCTCCGCTTTTCCTGCATCTAATAGCTGTATTTCCCTGCTGATACTTGCACAGAATTACGTGCATATGACGATTCCTAAAGGAATCAAACAAGCGTCGGCGACCGAATATATATATATGTGTATTCCCGCATCAAAGTCCATTACAGCCTCCTACTACATACGTTCTATCGACAAGACAAGTATACATCGCACTTATTCAAGTTCGATCGTTTGGTACACGCGGCAATCCCTATAATTCTCCTTTAAATTTTATTTATCATTTTACGCTATCGGTGGATCGTCGTCGTCGTCATCATCTCTNGTGACTATGACATTACCATAACGATTGTGACGATACTGCCGAAATCGTTGCAGCCATTTGTACCGTCTCGCGCCGAAATACAGTAGTACACCGACTACTATGAGGAAGGTGGGTATTAGCAGACCGGCGGCTACGGAGCTACCTAAATAAAATTCATTGACAGTTTAGTCGCCAACGTTAGCGTTAAGCTACTGCTTGCTGTTAGCTTCGATCTTATTCTTCCTGTTGTTTTCTTATCGTATCAATGAATGAATAATAGGGAAACAATGTTATCTAATCATGAGTTAAGACGTTCATAAGCGAACATAAGACTGACTATACTCAGATACTGTCCGTGAAATATCTATCAAAATATATCTTCGAAAAATAAACACAATATTATCAAACCCTAAGTGATTCATCGTAAGATAACAAAGAGCAAACAAACGTTCAACAGCATTACTGCGTTTTCCGGTGTGCACGTACCTCCTGAATCGGACCTCGGTTCCGATTTGATGGTGGTAACGTCGACGCTCGCCGTCGTGGATGTAATCTTAACGCATTCGCCACGAGTGTCAAACTCAAAATCTCGCTGACACTCGCAAAACTGGTGGCCGCTGCTGGGTTGACGGCACCTCTGATTTTTACCGCACTGCACGATGAGCTTCGAAATGTCGCACGGTCTCGTCGTGTGCGGTTCGTCATCGTTCTCTGAAAAGAATCGCCATCAATACTTGAAAAGTGAATGAATCGCCAGGACGATCCATTCAGCGGCATCCCTTCAACTTGCATTCAGTAAACTCGCGATCCAAATCTCCGCTTTACATTGCAGCTACATATATGCATCAAATATGAATTAAAAATAGAATTCTTCGTGAAAAGAACATTTATATGAAACATTATGAAAAATTGCAAAACTTTTCAAGAATCAATTATATTTATTATTGAATATTTCGTATGAGTGTTATACGTGATTTTTCGTGATATACGAATATGAAACACAGAGAGATGATACATCTTAAAACAGCTCGAAAAATAAGTATTAGCTGAAAAAGTCATAAATATAATGATCAATATATAGCACAAGTCGTTACTTTTAAATTACATGTAATTCAATCCAACAAAATTTCAACATGTTAATCTAGTCATTCGAAAATATTTGCTGCCACTTGCATTATTTGCTAGAATAACAAAGAGATCCGCTTCGCTTACTCGCCGCTAAAGTATCGCTGTTAGCATAATGCTAACTCAATTTATCAAAACGACAAAAATAATATCCAAATATTACAAAATGATTATTAAGATAATGTTTAAATTATAATTCAATCATATAAATGTGACAATTTTATGGATAGTAAATAAAGAAGAAAAAGGAGGAAGACTGTATCATATTTTATTATTACAGATCACTCTCCGAGACTTTCTAGACTATTTCATCTAAAAATCATTTATACAAAACACAATAAAATATAAATTATAAATAAATCTTGAATAAAGAAATTTCATGAATTAATGTGTGATTTAAAAACTTTGAGACTGCTTATAATTTTAAGGAGATGAAGCCAAACAATTGTCAAAACAATGCGACATACACACCACACATATGTATAAAGTCGATTAGTATTATATATATATATATATATATATATATATATATATATATATACACAAATACGCGCGAGTCTTCGATCGAATGCATCACGTTCTTATCCGCCTCGTTATCACTAGGCAACGTTTCATTATCTCAACTAGAGCAGAAGACACAAAGAGACATGAGGATGAATGGCATTTTCGTAACTCCATCGAGCCTGCGTGACGCATGATTGGCTGAATCAGTTAATAGAGATGAATTCGTTTTATCAACAGCATATACGGGGAGTATAAGCCCTTAACCACACCGAGGATGAATCAAGCGTATTATGGGACTTGTTTTTTATCAAAACGACTGGTGTCGCATTAATTCTATAATGTCGTCCTACGTGATTTCTCCCGTTGAAATATCAATGTAAAAATACATGGAAAATGTACATGTTATTACGTAAATTGTTGCAAATAAAAAATACGATGTGTCTACCGCAAAAGAAATTTTACGTTGAAAAGAAATTTCTCGCACGTTAAGATTTTACCTTGGCCAATAAAATTAGCATTACACATCTCCGGCCGTAAATACGACTTCACAATGCCGCCACAATTTATGTCGGTCGTTCGTAAGGCGCGTCGAATATAATCACGTAATTCAGACCGGCAATTTCGCCGTCGTCGGGGTAAAGTTTCAACAATTTCAGGGTTTCGAGATATCGTATTCAATCTATTTATTGCATTCTCGTGGAGCTCGCGGCGCACAATACGGATCACTTTTCCGCGATAACGTCGTAAAATCGGATCGTTCGGGTGAACAAAGAGTCTTTTCATCTCGCTTCATGAAGTCTCACAGCGGGCGATCCGCCGTTAAACCGTACCAGAATCGAAGGAGAATTCCATTCGAGGAGACATTCCTACCGCGGGTTAAGATTATATAACTATCTTCTCCTCAATAAGATAGAATCTGAAGTGATATCGGAAGAGAACGAGAAGCATAATCATCGCGAACGCACGATCGTTTAAGATCGAAGTCGCTCCGAATTATTCGCGTCCAGAATAGCGACGTTTATCGTAAAACCTTCATACGCTTATTAGAATCGGAGTTTAAAAGATAAATGAGAACGTTAATAAAAGCATAAAAGACGCATTATTAAATTGACAAAAAGGAGAATTGGAGCTGATTCTTTGCCGATATTCAGTATGAAAGACAGCTGCCAGTATCTTGAATTATTGAAAAACATCGCGATCAACAAAATATTCTGATGACGACGCGAAATCGATGTAATTCCGCGAACTTCGCCTATGTAAATAGAAGATGGAATCATATCGACTCCGTTGCTATCGCTATCGTAATTTTTAAATAATATCATCGATGCAGTGGTGGTACGGCAAAAGAATAAGATAAAAATATGATGAAACTTATAGAACAGGTCCCGATGCAGATTCAATATTCTCGGAGTGAAAACTCCGTATATTGCGACGGTATAAAATGTTACTCGAAAAACTGCAAGAATACTCTTTGCGTGTCTTCGCGCAATTCCGTGTCAACTATCCAATTTCGCCCGACGACCGAGTTTCGCCACGTAAACGCGAATTCGCCGAACGATTTCACGTGCACGCGTAACATGGTATCCTTCGCAGGCTTTGTTTATTACATACGGGCCATGAATACCACGTATAAGATCCTCAAATGTAAGGTCCTCATTCGGGATTTCCCGAAGTGTATCTTATATATACATAGAATATCCTTTTAAGGAAATTGGCTAGGGAGAAAGAAGAGAGAAGATGATATAGAAGGAATATAAAACATCGTATATAAAGAGACTGATATCTAAACTTATCTCTTCATTCGCAATTGTATACAAGGTGTTTAGTTAATAAACACTATATTACTCTGTTATCGCGTCCAAGTGCACGAAGACGGGCGGCCACGTGCAGTACACGTGTAAGTTAAATAAAACAAACGCGTAATGAAATTACGGGCAGAAGGAAGCAGAGGAAATCGTGCGTTTCCTCGCCCGGCATCCTGGGGATGCTAAAATACGCTCCGGGACACGCGCGCCGAATACACCGCTCCGCCGATTTTCTTTTCGACGAATTCTTTGGGCGCGCGCGCGCGCACACGTGTGTGTTTGTATGTGCTTATATAACCTTCCGGTTATTTAAATTAATACGGAGTCGTTGCAATGTGGAACGGCGTGCATGAGCTCGGCAGCATCGCCGAGCTGCCTCGTTTTCGAAAGATGCGGCCGGCCGTAAATATACGATCAATAAAAGACGGCGGATGAAACACAACGTTGAAATATCAACGTCGTGAAGCTGGACCTGCGTTTACGTGAATGATAAACCGTCGTGGGTTTCCGGAAAATCTCCACGTAGCGGAGATGTAATTTTCCAAGTAAACGAACCCCCTACGTCCCTTCCGCTTTCGTCACCGCCGAGCCACGCATTGAGAGAAAAGTATAGTTACTTTTGGCCTCAATCATAATTTTATAATATTTCCAACACGAAATATGATTAATTTAACTATATGCATCATTATATATCGTCAGAAATATTATAAAATTGTGATTAAGGTCAAAAATAATTATATTTTTCTCTCAGTGCGGTACTCGGATATATTAAAACTGCAAAGCATTCGAAATGCGACATTTTCTCCCGATGAGACATCTAAAAAAGTGTTGGCGATAACAAAATGAAAGAGCGACCAATTCGCCAAGCGGAAAATTTCACAAAAAACCGATGACACGAAACGCAAGATAAATTGCACGTGTCATAGCGTAAAACGTACACGAGATAAAAATATCCGGCGCACATTAGTTAGAAGCGGGGAAAAAAAGCGTGCAATTCAATATCGCGGCTGTAATAAACTCACGCGGCACTAATTGCGTCACGGTCCGATTTCTACCCTGCAGCTATCGGCACGCACAATAAAAAAAGCGGCCATTATGTCACGCGATAAAAAAAGGGAAGCGCATCGATGCGCTGATCGAAAAATGCATGGCGAGATACAAAAAAATGTGTCCTTAAGACGACGGTATATTACCGCAAATGAGCTCCTCACGCGCGCTTCGACGTCGTAATTATCGCGGAGGGAAAAAACCACGGTGCGTAATTAAGCGCTTCAAATTCGCTTTCGTAATAGACTGGACGCGGCATAAAAAATGACGACGATAAATCAGCGAGCGCGATGCGAAGAAAGATACTCCAACAGAGGTCGAGACGCGGAGACGTGTATCTATTTGATATTCGATCGACAGACAGCGATACGAGGCGAATGTATTTGTATGTTGGTTCAATGTATATTTTATTTGTAAAAAATTCGACGATTGCGTGAGTAGAGAATGCGCGAGCAAAACTTTCATCGATACCGAGCTACGATTTTTTTTTCGTTTGAGCAATTCGATGTTTTTTAACATGATCCTCGGCAGCGTTGTCGCGCCAATTATTTGCATTTTTATCATATCGCGCATGCCGTTGACAGATTGTAAAGTGCGATATTGCTAAATTATCGCCGTTCGTACTTCCTGCACTTCTGTGAAACGCATTAAAGACGCGTCTTGCGCGTAAAAATACTGTATGTAATTATATTTATAGTTATAGTAAGTATAAAAATAACGTTTCGAACTTAGGAAGAAATGAAAAGTTAAGATTAAATAGGACTTGGAAAGATAAATAAGGAAAAGGAAAAAGTATAGAAAAGTTTTCGGTAGAAAAAAAAGATAATAGAAAAGAAGGGCCAAAGAGGATTACAGAAAAGGGAAACGTAGGATAAAATAAATAACGTAATAATGAGAATTTTGTAAATTGAAACTAAAAGGAAGAATAAATGATAAGAAATTAAGATAAGTAAATAGATAAGATAAGTAAATTATATGTAATTTTAGAATAACAAGAAAAGCATAACAGAAAACAGGAATTGTTGAGAGAAACGTCTGGAAGGGCATGAGTGTGGTTAAATATTGAAAAAAACAAAGTCTTGGTTAAAGTGAATACGTCCTTCAGTTAATTCCTTCAAATAACGAAAATAAAGATAAAACACGTCGGCAGTTATAACGATATTTCTCGTCGCGGAGCGGAAATGCGCGGAAAGCCGCACTTCTGACGTTGCATTTTCGACGTGTGGCCGCCGGAAACGTAAAGAACGAGAGCGCACGAGAGAGCGTCACACGTGTTGCGAGACGATTCCGCGTAACGGCTAAGAGGGTGCTCTCTCAGAGCCCGTGATTTCGAGAGGGAACGAAGACAGCGGGATACGACGAAAAGAAAGAGAGAGAGAGAGAGAGACACACGATGAACGAAGGACAGAAAGGGAGAGAAAAAGAGCGGAAGAAGACCATTGTGGCTAAGCTGGGGTGACTGCGGGCGGCTCGCTCGGACGAACCAATTTCGCGGCCACTCGGCTTTAATTTACCAGCCAGACAGCGGGCCTGGCACGATACTCTCTCTCTCTCTCTCTCTCTTTCTCTTTTTCTCTTTCTCCTTCTCCCCTCGCGTCATCCACACGAGAATAAATGCAACGTGCGTGCGTACTCACCTGCACGACCGAGCGTCGACAGAACGGCGAGTGTCGCCACGATGAGATAGCAAAAAACGTCGTTGCTCCGCATCTTTCCCTCGTCGGCTCCTTTTCCTTCCTTCCTCTCTCTGTCGTCTTTCCGTTCCACGCGCGCCGTCAACCCGCGCCGCGATCACATAATAACAAAACGGTGCGGCGTGTTACTCCAAGGGATCGCTCCACCGCACCGCACGCGTCTCGCCCTCTCTGTCTCGCTCTTCCGCTCCCGCCGCGCCGTGTCGTCGCCACCACCGTGTGCCCGTGTCGTCCCGCCGCCGCCGCCGTCGTCGTCGTCACCGTCGCCGCGCCGGCGGAAAGCAAAAGATCGCGTCTCCTCGGGTATCGCCACGGATCCACGCCTCGCCGGTTCAATGCTCAACGGACGCGCGCCAGCCGCCGGCGCATCACAACCTACGTCGGCCGGCCGCCACCGCTTTTGACAGATAAATGCCACGCCGCGCGCCGCGGTACGCGTTCAATCATCTGTTATTAAACGACCATTTGCAATTATCGAAGCCAATTGGAGCGTCGAGAAGTCGCCCTCGCGACCCGCCGCAGCGCCGGTCGATCTCGCCGTCGATATCTCTCGACTCTCGAGATATCTCGCCGGGCGAGATTTTTGCGGGAATTTCGAAATCGAAAAGCAGCCTGACGAGTAATGAGAATAAAGTGGGTTACTATTGTGTAACATTTAACTAATTAATTGTAGAGCATTTAATTAACTCTCAAAGCTCACTTGTTTGTTCTCACACTTCTCAAAGCTCACTTTAGGTAATTATACAATTATTCAAAATGGAAATCTTTGGAATCACGTTTTTCACGGTACATAGAACTTGCGGGTTTTAATATTTGACGTTTGCGATTATTTTTTCATATTGCCATTTACCACTTATTTGTCATTTTGTGATTCATTATTATCACTGTAGATTAACTCTAATCTCGGTTTAACTAACTTTTTATCTTTCTCTAGTTCTAAAAATTGGAAAAAGATGAAAAGCAAGTTAAAGTCGAGATTTAAGTTAATCTACAATGGTAGAAATGGACATTAGTCATTTTTTAAGAGTTTTGTCATTATGTTTTATCAAATAATATCCTTTTTTCTTTTTATATTTCGTAATTCTTGAGCTGAAGAAGTCGAAACGTTCGATATATTCATTTTGAGCGGAACAATAAATTATTTATTAATTAACGATAACATCTTGCTTTTTGCTCATACTTGGCTGCTGATTTTTTAAAATTTTGTTTTTAATATTTCGTGCGCTACTAAAATCCTACAATATGTATAAATATATGTGGAATAAATCTAAAAGTATGAAAGAAATCTAAAAGTTTGAAAGAACTGCGTCTCTAAAATTGTGAATCTGGTCGAAAATGAAGGGACCTATGGAGATTTATCACGTAATTCTACGTGAGTGACGAAATCATGCGTGCGCACGGCAAGTCCCGCCGGAAAAAATTCCGGTTCCTTCGTCAGCTCCATCTCCATCTCCATCCCCTGTCATCGGATGGCTTCGTGACGCTCGTGACGACAACAGCGGCACGTGGTGTCATGGCGAATGCTGTTGTTAGAAACGCCGCCAACCGAGCGCTCCGCGTCGTCTGATCGCGCGTTCCCTGACACGAAAGAGTTGACTTAAAAGCGCCGCGATGAAGGAGGATTCCGTGCTGAGCTTCAGGTGGCAGAGCTTCCCGTCCCACATGGTGGGCTCGCTCGACACCTGTTACGAGAAACAGCAGTTCGTCGATCTCTCCCTGGTGTGCAAGGACGGCACGATTCTCAAATGTCACAAGATGGTACTTGCCAACTCCAGCTCCTTCTTCCGCCGTCTGCTCCTGGCCAACGATCACCCGCATCCGATGATCGTCCTGTACGACATCGAGGCCGACGACCTCAAGACACTCGTGAATTTCATGTACTGCGGCGAGATACAGGTAGTCCAGAGCGAGGTTAGACGGTTGCTCAAGCTCGCCGAGATCCTGGAGGTCACCGGGCTGCGACACATCCCGTCCTCGTTGGTGTCCGACGGTGCCAACAACAAGGAACACTGCGACGCGTCGAAGAAGACGACGGTGTCGCGACTGAGACTCGAGGAAACCAAGAACTCGCCCGGTAAAACCGTCAGCACGGAGCAGCATGAAACGGGCGCGAAAGCACAGGGTAAAACTACTACTATGCAGACGAGATTCATGGCGAAGATGAATACTTACAAAGCGTCAGCCAAAGTTCCTCAGGAAACGACCTCGAAGAACGAGGAGATTAACATAAGCGAGCTGTGCCAACGACTAGAGACCAGCAACTCCGGTATCAGTATTGTAGACATTAACGAGCCGAGTACAAGTAGAGGAGTGCGAAGAATGTCCCCGATGCAACGAAAGAAAAAGGAATTTCCGACTCAGCCCGAAATCAGCTGGCCGACCGTGCTGTCCACAATAACAAACAAGCCATCTTTCAAGAAAGTGCGTTGTATCATGGACGAGGTAGAGATCACAGCCAGCAAGCCACCCACTTCTGTGCCGGAAATTAGTCTAAATGAACCGTTGGACAGAAGAAAAGTTAAGAAAAACTCCAGTGAGGATAACAGTTTAAATGCTGTTTACATAAAGGATGAAATCGAAATATCTTCGGACTTGGAAGAAGATGTTGACATGGATCCTCTAGAAGTTGACGAGCTCGACAATGACTCGGAAAGCAGTAAAACCACGCAATCGTCCGTTCGATCACGCCATTCATTCATGCCGTTAGGTCTTTCTTTTGTAGACTTCTCTCCTAGAAAAGATTCAAATGGTTAATGTGATTTTAAGACTTCATCAATTTATGAACAATTGTATATAAATCTCGCTGCATGTTCTTTTCACTATCACACATATTACACACTTTGATATTCATATACATAACATTCGAAGTCTCAAAACATTCATTAACTGCTCATTTTTTCAATGTTACAATACATAATCTTACAATAAAGCTGTGGAAATTGTAACACATTTACAAATCTATTTAATGATTGAAACGTATGATTAAAATTATTATTTAACACCTAATACGTTTATTATAATCTTATTTATGTGCGATAAGTTTACTTTATAGTATTAGTATCAATTATATTTACATGTATGGTAGATATATAGCGTAACAAACCATAGCAACTCACAATCAGTTGTATAGTGGTTTCCTTGGAAGCAAACACGACGATTCTCCTCATAGCTCATATAAAAGATTTTTGCAATTGTTCCTACAATTTTACATAAAGAATGGATATGAATATAAAGAATAAAGTAAGTTGTGACAAAGTAGACCAAGCAAATCACATTGTTAATAAACTTGACCCTGACAGAAATGTAACAGAAGAAGAGTTTCAAAATTTCATGCATCGAGTTACTGAAGTTGGTAAGTATGACATTCGATTATCCTACAAATATGTCGAATTTAAAATAAAAACAAGAATAATCGAGAATAATCGAAATTAAATTGTTTTCGCGAATTTGTATTTTTGATATATAAAAAGTTGCGTTAAATATTTGTCAATCAAATTCTTTATTCAAGAGAAAGTCGTGAAGAAATTAGCATCTTCCGATCAAAAGGAGCAAGAATGTGGGAGAAAGTTGGCTGATGAAATCTTAAAGGAAAATGTTCAAAAAGAAATCTATGAAGACGGAGAGATAAAAATTAAAACCGATCGGTCAATAATTAATAAATATCCGTCAAAGGAAGATAATCTCTCCAATGATCCAAACAAAATGTCTCGAGGTAAATAATTCATTCGTTCATATATTACGTTGTCTTATTTTTCGGTGTGTAGCGATAAATTTTTAATTAATCTGTGATTTATAGAGATGTTCATGAAGAGCGTGGAAGATGACGCAAGAAAACGAGCTGAAGATCGCAAAATTAGAAACGAACGAGCGGAAACGTTGAAGAGAATTGCAAATGGTGCATTTAAAGAAGGTGATTACGAGAAGGCCGTGACTTATTATAGCAAAGCATTAGAACAACGCAAGGATTCTTCCGTATTGTGGAATAATCGTGCATTATCGTATATGCATCTCGGATTATTCGAAAAAGCCTTGCACGATTGCGAATGGGCACTAAAAGTGAACGACTCAAATTTAAAAGCTCTTTTGAATGGCGCGAAGTGTTACATGCATCTTAGAAACAAGGAGAAGAGTAAAGAATATATACAGATGGCCAAAGAAAGGAATCCACATTTCAACAAATTTATCGATGGTACGGTCGAATATTTTGCAACATCACCATTTAAATTTTACATCGCCTTTTATGTAATATGTAATATAACAATTTATTTTACAGAATTTCAGGAAAATATAAAGCTTCAGTTTAACAACTCCAACATTCAGGTAATCAATGACGAGGAAATACAGTAGTTTCTTCTTCTAGAGAAGTATTCATAAACATCATTTTATATAATATATATAAATCAATATAATAAATTAACAATAGAAATGTCTATTACCAGTATATATTTTCATTGTGATCGCCTAAGTATTTTGAATAATATCAAGATTGTTCTATACTTGTTGCGTTTCCTTCTTTAATTTCTGATAGAGATCTTGGTTCATGTAAGAAAACTGTACACTCAATGCCCTGAAAAAAAAAGATAATAAGATAATATTTGTATAACATCAACTCGGAATTGTAAAGCAATTATTGTATTATATAATAAATATATTTACCTGCATGCGCGCTGCTCTCACGAATCCTTCATTAGCAGAAACAGTGATGCTCTTCATACTTTCGCCTGTTGCAAATATCAATCGCGATCGATCTTTAATTTTACCGCCTAAGCGCAGCTCCATAATTCGTCCAGTAGTCACATCGTCAACAATTCGCACTCTCTTTAACAATTCGTGTGCACGCTGCGTCTCTTTCGGACCACCGATAACATCGATGATATTCATAAAATTGTTATATGCCGTCCGGCAGACTATGAGTTCTTTGTCTCGGAACACATTTTCTAGGATTGGTTTTATGGGACGTTTTCTTTCCATTTCTGCTTGCTGCGTGAGTAATGGCTCCCGATAAACATAATTGTCATATCCATTGGCCATGTTTGTAACGTAAGCCAACAATGCCGATACATCCAGATTCAGAAGTCTTATCTCAGTTGACAATATGGATGTATTCAATGACTGCAGGTCCAAATCCTTCTCAGAATCGCTCGTAGATTCTTTAGAGACATCCAGTTCATCTTGTTCTACCTCCAAAAAACAAATAGAGAACAATAAGTATATCTGAGATTATTTTCATGAGACGTAATTGATTTTCTTTAAATATTCAAAGATAAATTATACTGACTGTTCAAGTTTTCGTCATTCGTATCTATCCTCTCTCCTTCCACTATGACGCCCATTTGCTCCAGTTGCAAGGCCAGCGGAACCTCTATGCCATAAGCAAAGTGAAATATCACATCCGGCGGCCTATAGTGATGCAGATGACACTTGCTACATACAAGATACAAATTAGCCTGATCCAAAACTGATTTCTGTCCGTATTCTCCATTTCCGAGGGATATCAGAGTTAATGCCCTAGCGTTTCTCGCTACAACTTTCACCCACGAAGCGCCGCTATTGCATACCAAGTCAACCTCCAGACGCGATTTCTGATACTTGAAGGGTCTCATCACGCTGATGAGGTCCTTGGCGCAGGACAGTCGGGCCACCATAGCATCGAGGTGAGTCAGATTCGAGCTCTGAAGGTGTTTCTTATTCAGGTTTCCCGTGCATTGTACCTTTGTAAGAAAAATATCAAGTTATCAGTCTGCTGAGATTCTCGACACGTTAAGGATCTACGCTACCAGATGGAGAAGAAATTGATCCTCGATTCTTTCGCTCATCTCCAGATCATAACGGATCCCAATGATCCGAGGTGTATCCTACATTATTATCCAGTTTAATTAGCGCGCGTCTTACCTTCTCCAAAAATTTTATCTCCTGCTGAATCTTCCGTATGAGTTTGTCAATCCCGTCGATCTTGTGATCCATGAGTCTCAGCCGCTCGACCATGCTGTGGCCGCTGGCGATCTTCTCCTCGAGGCACTGCAGCAGCTGCTCGTCGCCCGTCACGTCCACCATCGTCGCGCCTACTCCACGAGCGCACGCGAACACGGACGGCGGCGGCGGCGGCGGCGGCGATGGTTCTTCCGCGACTCCCGCGCGCGGTGTGCATCGTCGGTGCGGCGCGTGCAGCCATCTTGCGCCGCGGGTCAATATCACGCGTCCGCGTAATGTCGTCGGCTTGCGGCCAGTGTCAAACTCACCTCAATTAACCTCACCGAAACTTTTTCTGCTTCGGACAAGCGACAGTCGATGCCGACGTGCGAATCACGGTGCGACGTTGCGCGCCGTGACGTGACGCGAAGCGGTGTCGAGCGCGGAACGACGAGAACGACGACGACGACAACGACAATAACGGAGAGGACGACGGGGACAAGGACGTCAACGAGGAGGACGAGGAGTACGCGGCGCGTGACCGCCTCGTCCACGTGAGCCGCCGCGAGGATCCGGTCCGTCGACCGGACCGGACATCCTCTGCGAGAAGTCATCGTCGCTGGCGGGGAAAATGTCCAGCGTCAAGATTATAGAGAACCCAGAGGTGCCGGGTGAGTCGTCTGTCACCTCCGCGGGACGATCCTTCACCCTCCCCACCCCTCCGCGTCTCTCAATAATGACAGCACGGAGCTAAAAATGGAAAAAAAAGGAAGCGGAGCATCTTGTCGATTTCTTGAACGTCCCGGGATTCCGGAGAACCGTCTCAATTAGCGCCCGATCCGTAATCGGGATTATTTCGAAGCCCCGGGCCTGCCGAGTCTGTCGCGACTCGCCGGACGAGACGATTATCGGTCCGTCTGTGTGCGGACGGATGAATGTGTGTATACATGGACGAGTAAATTGCGAGCAACGTGCGTCAAAGAGTACATACACGGATCACGCAACGTACATGCGGGGCGCTTGTAACGTTACGTTATGATTTAATCTACGGTTTTAATCGGCTGTCCCGGCCCGGGCGTTTAAGACGCGTTTACGACGCTCGCGTTCTGTTGATCTCGTCGGACGGGCCGTCGGTCGATATTTTCGGCAGCACGGTTCTCGTGAAAAAGGGAAAAAAGACTGGGGCGGGAGGTAATCGAATGTAAACATATCCGTGTGAAGCAGAGACGAACTGCTGTTCGCGATAATATCTGACATTTCAAGTTGAGGTATAATAATGCTCGTTCGAGTCGTGTATGTACCAACAAAATTCTACTATTAGTTGTACATACACACAGAAAAGTATATAATATCTACGAGTAAATATATATCATATTTACTTAAAGCATTCTATTATTGAGAAAATATTCTTTGCTGAAGAAAATTCAAACAAAATACTCCAGATAAAATAAAATAAATAATTGCTTTTCTCGTCTGTACACTGTTAAACTCGTAGTGTCAAATTGTACTCATTTTGAATCATTTTTAACTATTCCATAGGTCGTCACTGCTCCTGCTCAATATTTCATTAATTTTGACTAAAAGGAAGGTAAAATTTTGACATGGAGGTTAAATTAGATAAATTAACAATATATTGAATAAGGCTTACTCAATATGTCGCTAATTTTATCTCATTGTTTTAGTCAAACTAACCGAATATTGAATAGGAGCAGTGGCAACCCATAACATAAGAGTTTACAGTGTAGAATGATAGTTTTCTGTGTGTATAATTCGAGATACGAATCAGTTTTGAATAAAAATGAGAGACACCGACTGATTCTCCCCGAAATTGAAATGCTCCAAAGACGCGACCGGGCAACGATCTTTTGTCATTTGCGTGCCGATTATATAACTAAATCGTACGAGTCGCTGATGCGAGCAATATCGAAAGATACGGAGTACGCGGGTGCTGAAATAAATTACTTCAGCGCCGCGGCGCAGACATATGTGATAAGCTAAATACGTATCGCTGTCTGGGCGCGAGATGTATTATCGCGTGATGTCACCGGGGCTTCTGCGTCGGGGCCGCCGCGAATTAACGCGACGTATATCGCGCGCGCGCGTGCAATTAAATACGGGTCCCCGGTAAATTATAAGAGACCGAGCGATAGGCATCTGGTTTTAACGGCGCCGCGCCCGACTTATCTATACGTTTCGCGCCGAAAGCGAATCGTCTCGCCCCGGTCCGCGATCATTATCGCGATCGTAAATCTCGTAAGGCCGCGGCCGGCTGTGAAATTTCGCCACGGCGAATCGGTAACCGGCACGCCGCACGCCGGTGCAAGAATAATACACTGCCGTAAGTCCGAGTGCGCTAATAAACTTGTCCAACACCGTTGATGAAAGTTTAAAGAAGCTGTCTTTCTCCGCCCTTTGTTCGTTCGTCTCGCCGTACTTTACCGTTAGGATCTGCAAAAAAAAAAGGCTCGAGTTGGTAAAAAGTATAAATAATAGAGAGACACGGACACACATATCGTCGTATAATTATCTCACCATGTTAGAGATCCGGAAAGTTTGCCTTCACAATAGAACGACAATGACGTGAAAAATTGCCCGCAGTAAAACCGCGGGATGTCGCATGATTTGTAACCTTCGACTTTTATAAATTCCGGTATGTTTTAAAAATGAGAAAAATATGGTAGCATTCTGTCCCGGTCGAGGATCCGTCCTCTTTTTGCCCTTTCGCGCAGGAATGACTTAGAACCCTCAGTTTACCTTCATTCTCTCGCAACAGGACTCGAATGCTTCCTGCCATCGCCACCACCGCCACCGTTGCCGCCGCCACCACCTCCACCGCCACCGCCGCCGCCGTCATCTTCAGCGAACAATGCCTCGAACAACAATGCACAATCGACAACGACGCAACAGCAACGACCGCCGACAACGAGCGAGAACGAGATGACCGTCGCGACGGCACCGATGGCGATCGCCGACGAGGTTTCCCCGACTCTGGGCACGTTCCCGAGCTCCGCCGTGCCACCGTCGAATCCGTACATGCTGCACCCGACGATGCAGCCGCAAACTGCCGGACAACCGTCAACCCCGAGCCCCTGGTGGATACCCGCCGATAATGATACCTCGGAGCTCTACGCTCAATGGTACGACCCGGCTTACAAGGGTGCAGCTACTGCGCCGGTGGCATCTCCCGCGGCGACCCCGATCATGGGGAAAAACAAGAGCAAGAACTTTTACAAACGCAAGAACGAGTTCATCGATCCGGCACAGGATGCAGGTAATTAGAGGATACGTTTTGTAAAATACATCTGAGTATGCGTGCGGTGCAATTATGGAAAAAAGGAATATAACGGAGGGCAAATTGTCGATATATGAATATTAATTTCTGTGTTTATTCCTCCGCAGAGAAAGTGGCGAGTGCGCAGAGGGAACTGTCGGCACTGATGAAACCGCTGAAATGTGATCTGTGCAATGCAGTCGTAAGGCCCGGCTAATCATAATTGGATAATTAGAGACCCTCCCTCCGTTTAAATTTAGCTTTATTCCGAGAATAACTCTGCGAAACCGTAGATCTCACGTTGAAATAATTATGAGCATCGTATATCGAAGGGATATCGTACTTTGCAGATGAATTCCACGTTGCAAGCGAAATTGCACTATGACGGCAAGCCGCATCAGAAAAAAGTATCGATGTTTCTCAATCAGAGCGTTAAAAAACAGAAAACGGAAGACGGGCAAGTGAGCAGTACGACCAATAACGACTGGCAAAACTACTGTGATGTAAGAGGCCTACAATGTTTCGCCTACAGTTGTGTATTTACATACATAAATCGCATATTAATGTACCTCGCATACGATCTACATTGCTAGATATGCAAAACGTGGTTTACGTCGCAAACAGACGCCACGCAACACTACGCGGGAAAAAAGCACATTAGGGCGGCGAACGGCGGACCTCGTGCGAGGTATGAATCTGTATTCGACTTGTCTGATAGTTACATTAACGATTCGGTAACTTGAATAATTAATTTACTTTAACAATTCAGCATAACAAACTTAACGATCGAGCTCGACTACGTTTGTCGCGATATTAACGAGACTGTTGCGACCCGCAGGCCGTCAAAGAAGCTGCAAACTCAGAATCAGTACAATCAGGTAGATTCGACCGGCCGCTTCGGAATTGGAATAGCCTTTCAGACGGACGCGCAATCCGCCGCCCCGGCCGTGGCGCCGATTGTACCTGATGGAGTAGCCGCGGTGCCGAATCCGGCCGCGGTACCATCCATGTACACGTCGTCACCGTATCCCACGCCATTACGCTGCGACTTGTGTGGAGTCTCGGCCAATCGTCAGGATCAGCTGGAGACGCACAAGCGCGGAGCCCGACATTTGAGAATGCTCAGGCTCAACGGACTCCCTGTACCTGAACCCGGTAGTATCGGTCAGCAAGATAAATACGATGTGTGTGTGTGTCGCTTTAATTTACTAATTCTTTGCGTTTTGTTTCAGCTACTGAAAACGAGAACGCGTCCAGCGCCTCGGAACTTATAGATTATTCTATTTATCGAACACCGTCAGGTGAGAAATCGTTATACAATAAAACTTAAAAAAGAAACGTTGTTTCACGATTAACGCAATATTCCAATGGTGTAATAAATGATTTCTTTTTTTTTTTTCATTTTGCAGGGCAGTATTACTGCGCACCGTGCAATCTATCATTAAACTCGGAGATCACGTTCGCTCAGCACGTCGAAAGCAAGAAACACAAAAATCAGTCTAACCCAAAGTTACCCAATACTGTGGTAGCGGCAAAGAAAGCCAGATTCAAGAAAAAATAAAACCGTAACATTACTTGATATCACTTTTTAATGCAGTACCACAACATTTCAGCCCCTTTTGTTATTTCATGTTCCTCATTTAATCCGTCACAGTTGTACGATAAGGAAATACACGATACTCGTTTTGAGTTAAGCGCAATAAACTCTGATTGGTTCGAGGCACAAAAGCTGCGCGGCTGCGGTGCCCCCAAGTCACCGCACTTCGGTCGAATTCCATTAAACCGCGGACGGACGGAGTTGCCGAATATTGCGGAATTAACGCGAGGCATTAGATCGAGCGTCTGATAGGTGCGACTGATGGGAAAACGTAAATCCGTTAGTTACGCGAGACGAGTATTCAAATTAAATGCCGATTAACTCTAGATTAAATTTGTAATAAGTCGAGCGCGGGTGATTTAGACGGTGGCTCATTAAAGCGCGTCTCGGCGCCGCGACTAATCGTCTTCCGCATTTATTCAATTACCGAGATCGTTAACTCGTGCCCGTGCGACAGCGCCGCGAGATTCGCGAAATCCTCGAGGGTGCGTGTATACAACTTACGGTGGCGCGACGTGAAATTTATGCGTCGTTCTCCGTCTCGCGCCGCGACCTTCCGTCGCGGTTTATGGACGAGCAAAACGCGCCGAACTCTCGTCTATTAATTACCTCGTAAGACGCGACGTCTCCCGCCTCTTTTTAGCCGCCCGCGACGAATGCGTCTCCCGTACGGCGGCGGAAATAAAAACGTCGGTGTAAGGCATGAATCAACGAGCAAGTACCAGGNAGCGAGCGGCGGCGGCGTTTATGATAGGCATCCAAAAATGGTAACGGCGCGGAGAACATCCGCGGAGGGAATCCTCGATCGTCGCCGGCGAGATTTCCGAATTCGCCGCCAATTCTCACGGGCCGGACGAGAGGGTTGAGAAATCCCAGCGTCGCCACGGGCGATGCCGTGTACTCGAAATTCCTCCGAGGCTCTAATATCCCCCTGTTACCTCCTCTCCCCTTTCCTTTCTGGATGCGTGACGTATGGCATACCGGCGATTTTCTAACGAGTCCCGGCAATTTAGCGTTCCCTCCCCGCGCCACTCTCCTCGACGTTTATCTTTTTGGTTTTCCGACACGGCGGCTCNCTCCCTCCCCGCGCGCCGTATAAACGGCACGAGATTAGGATCGCCCGCGCGCGCGCGGACTTGTAGATCGGTCGGTTTATACCTGCGCTTCGGATTTTTTATGACCCGAGCGGGCTCCACGTGTGTCCGTCTCGTTTTTATTTTCCGCCATACGTTCACCTACGTGTCCCTTTTCCGTCCTCTCTCTCGTCTCCCACGGGAAGCCGTTCACTCCTCCCTTGGGTTGTTTTACAACCCGAGAGAAGCCACGAGCGGAGTCACTTTTGTACCATATTTCGTCGTATGCGCGCAAGGTCGTAAATTATCTTAATGAATTCGCGGCGCGCATCGTACGCGGGACATACGCGGCATCCGCGTATCGTTACCGTCGGAAGTACGTGAGAAACTCGTATTACATTATTGATTATTATTTATCGTTATTATATTATTGTTGCGATTCGAACATTGAAATATCGAATATCATCTTCTCCAGCTGCTTTGGAAACCGAATTTCTCGAATGTCCAATGGTCACGATGCGTAAATATTTAGATACGTCCTGCGTGTGTCCCACGTGGTACGGTTCTTGTTACTTCCACGCGCACGAACGGAATTTTCTCGCTCCGCGAGAAATCGGGGGAGAGTTTTACGACTCTTTACCCGGCACGAACCTTTCGTCGAGTGATTAAAGCACGATGACACGGTTCGATTTCGAACGAAGCGAAGAGGAGACAGGGGAGATGGAGGGGGGAGAAAAAAAAACACAAATTAATCTGTGACGCGGCGGAGATTTTAAGGAACGTATAAAGTTCCATTAATCGTCCGCCCCGCATTTCGGTGGAATTCGTCCCGATGACTGGAGAGAATTTCTGAGAAGCCTTCGGGTCAGAGCAAAGAGTCGCTTCCACCTGCAACGGGCGGTAGCGGTGCAACCAGACGCCGTGACGAAAAAATCAATCGATCGACCGACCGATCGCTCCCTCGTTCAAGGCTCTCTCTCTTTCTCTCTTTCTTTTCGTCGAGATCGGTCCGTCGTTGTCCTCTCGAACTGCGCACCGGTCTCTCGGATAAGAGAGTAACGCGCAAAAATCACCTATCGGCCGTGACTCGCGAAGAAAATCGCAGTCGCTGCGCAACGCTACGAGCTATTAGGGACGCATGAATAAGCCGGGGAACAAGAGCGAAAGAAAACGTTCCACCGGCGATTGCGATTACTCCTTGTGGAAACGTAAATTATAATCTCACGAGGAGCGCGTGCATAATAATGACAGCGCGTATCGAGGAAAAAACTTGTAAAAATAGCAGAAAACAATGTTGCTAATAAAATCTGATGAGAAATGATTTTTTGATAATAGATCAGTGAAATCGTTTAAATGTTAGGCTGATATTACATTTGTCGAATTTTTCAGACGTATTGATTGGCTGTAAAATAGAACACTTCTAGAAACTTTGAGAACGTTTCTATTTTACAGCCAATAAACACGCTTGAAAAATTTGTCGTGTAAAAAATGTAATATCAGCCTTAGGATGTTGCTGAACTCACTGCCAAAACTGGTATAGCAATTTTAGCACATGAAAACAACATTTTTTCAATTCATGTTTTCACACAAAAACAACTTCAGTACTCTATAACTTCGAAGCTGTTTGGATTCAAACATGTGTTTATTATAGGCATTTTCAACTTGTTTTCATATACTAAAATCACAGTTTTGACACTGACAGTTCAAAAACATCTTGTATAATCGGAATGACGATTTAATTTTTTTTCCGTATTAATACGAAAAAAAATTCGCTGTATCCAAGGAATTTTTATTTCTTAATTCCGATAAATGGTTGTTTTCAATATTTGCAAGAAAATTTTCTTATTTTAAAATATTACATCTTATTAATATCAAAGAAATAATTAATTATATTTATTATTTATTTTAATTACAAAACCTATTTATTAGAATAAAGAAAATAATAAGCAAGCAAAAGAATTTACTTGCTTTTAATATATTCTTTTTAGTGTATATGTCTCCTATTTTCATATTGTAGAAAAATATGAAAAATTCGAAAAAAAAAGACGAGCAAATTTCGCGACGGTTCCTCGACGCTGTTTCCCGTCCGGCCGATGTCGTAACGGGCGATGAATGGGGATTACAATCGGCGCAAGGGCGCCGACGGATGCCGAACGGGGCGTAATCGGTCGTTACGGAATCGTTCGCGCAGAAATCCTCTTCCGCGGCCCGCGGATTGGATCCTTGGGGTCTATATCGAGAGGGAACACGCCGGCCGATAGATCGTCTCGGATGGTCGGCATCGCGCGTCGCGCGTCGCGGCTCGGCGGTATACACGGCGCGCGGCGCGGCGGGTTGAGCAATCAGCTCCGCTGGAATCGCTGAATTCCAAGGTGTAAACGACGGAGATTAATAAGAGAGAAAACTGCGCGTGTGCACGCGAGTGTACACTCGCTTCGACGGCTCAACTTAATAAATTACCCGCGGCTACCGAGAGATTTTTCCCGGCCCCGGAGGCTGCGATGTAACACGACTTGACATTAACGCGTCCTCCGCGCGTACACGCGCTTCAGAACTCTTAAATCTTACATCTTAAATTTTCTAACGTCTATTTCTACCAATGCAGATTAATTTTAATCTCCAATTAATTTACTTTTTAGCTTTTTTTAGCTATGATTAATGATTAAAAAAAGATGAAAAATAAATTAAACAGATTAAAATTAATCTGCATTGGAAGAAATGGATAAAATCTAATAACATTCTCCGCATGGTCAATCGCTGATTTTAGACGAGTCAAGCTGTATTTTATATATATATATATATATATATATATATATATATATATATCATATATATATATATATATATATATATATACAGCATGCAATTTGTAAAAAAAAAGCACAGATGTGATCTATATTTATACATTTTCGACCCGACGCAGTTCGAGTGAGCGGTTTCCATTTTAATTCGCTCTCCCAAGCTAATTGCGGTCTCGAGCGCGTTTCGTCGGCGAATCGGCCCGTTTGAAGCGCGATATTTTTGCGCGATCTTTCCTAATATCGCTAACGAATGGCTAACCGAGTTAGCGTCGATCGAACGGTACCGGAGGAGACCGGACGAGAGAGAGTAGAGCAGCTCCTTTGTCTCGACGTCGATCCCATTGTTCCGGCCGATGCGTAGAAAAAAACTTGAAGAAGCGGCACGACGACGTGCACGGACGCGTACGAATCACTCGGGCGAGTTGAAGGCGACGCTCTGGTCGCTCCGACAAATTCGTATAATTATTTCTCGATTAGGAAGAGGCCAAGCCCGGTGGAGACGTTGCTCGAGATTAGATCACTGTGGCGCGTTAACGGGACAGGCCCGCCTTAGTTTTACGTTTCTCGTCGCCGTCCGTCATGCGGAATACTTTGCGCAATTGCGGAAGCGTCGCCGGCAATTCCGTAATTAATAACATCTCTGATTCGAAGTAAGATAGAAAGAAAGATAGCGCGATTCGTCACGTTCTAGAAAGACGATCCTTTTCGGGCGTACGTCGTTTCGTAAAATATGAGGCGATGACAGAAAAACGGAGAGGAAAAAGAAGGAGTGGGAGAAAGGATATCGCGGGACGGGCTAATAAAAATGAAAAACGATATCAACTTAGGCCAGTCTAATCAAACGTTTAACGTTATCGCGGTGTAACTAAAAACCCGCAATCTCATACAGCACTAAATTAGGAATTTCCTAACAGCGGTAAATGATTATAGACTTCCGAGAAGGAGGAAGACACGGGGTGGGAAGAACATCGCTCCGAGCGGCGAACGCGGTGCGTGTCGCTGAGAGGAAGTCGTGAGGGCCGGGTGGGCAGAAGGAACGGGAGGAGGGAGGGTGGGCAATAAAAACTGATCGGGACGCATCTCGGTGGGGCCGGCCTTTTGCGAGGCCACCAATGTCGTGCCGTTGAGAAAATAGAAAATCGTGGTGCTCCCTAAATGCGGGCGGTGTGATGTCATGCGGAAATAGCCGTCCGTCTACTCGCCAACACGTCCCGCGCGGCCGCAACCGTCGTCGCGCGGGGTACAGCGAGGGGAACCGATCTCGATCGATCACGAACGATTACCTCCTCGCCTCCTCGACTACGAAAGAAGAGAGCCGATAGCTCCTCACGACGCCGGGGTCGAAACCGGTATAATTTCCGTGGGTCCAATTTTCGAGATTGAAGTCGCGGAAAAACATGCCCGACGCTAATTGCGTTTCTATCGGCGCTAATAATCCTCCTCTTCCCCCCCCCCTCCCCTCCCTGTCTTAGTCGGGAAAGCGTTTACGGAAATTAACTTACCTCCTGTTATTTTTCCCTCGATCTCTTTTCATTCCGAGAAAAATTAATTAGATTAATTAAATGTTTAAGGATAGACAGATTAAAAAAAAAATGTAAAATGAATTTCCTTCGCGATAAATTGCACGGAAATAATTAAAATCATATAAGTAATTATTACACGCATATTGCAAGGTATGAAATAAAAGGATGTCTTTTCACAATCATTCGGTGTAGCATATTTCATGGCCATCCAATCAACTTGTTTAAAACTAATAATAATAACAGATTGTGCTTATAACGCGCCACATTTCTTTCATTCTAATCTTTCGCAACTTATCGATTTGCTGATAACTCTATTTGAAACAAAATATGACGATTTAAGATCAAGTAAACACTTTATCGCGGAACAGAAGGATTTTTTTACACGGATTACCTCGAAGCGTTATCAATTCTATCTGAGCTATCGTGTGTCTTTTCTTGACACTCATATCGATCACTCGAGGTATCACTATCGAACGTTTACGAGCCTCTAATAACCGTAGCCCGCACCGTCCACGACGATTACAATTTTCCCTGCCGTATCTGCCCGCAATTATGGCAACTAATTTAATGCTTCCGGCACGTCCGACGAATATACGAATCGAGCCAGATCAACGGAGATCGCTAAACTTTCTGTTATCGGAAATTGTAATTCAGTTGCGGCGAGAGAAAGAAGGAGAGCGGGAGAGGGAGAGGGGAAACGGTAGGAACAGCCTAGATGATCGAAATTTCGTGTCTTCCCATTATGCGTCAAGTCGAGTGGGTTCATTTTTCACACGGCTGACGTTCTAATCCGCCTGTTCAAAAAGCGATAAGAAAAGCTGCGCTTTTTTCGACGCTTTTTTTCGATGAAGTTAACCGAAATCCATATAGGCGATAATGCTGTCGACAAGATCATGCGGATAAGTAGGATCGACGATAACATCGCCGCGCTTGCTCTCCCCTCCTGCGATTTTTTTTCGTACAGAATGCCAACCCTCGCGCTCCTTCGTCGCTCGATTTAAATATAGAACGCCATTTCTGTCGTTTTATTTCGTGAGATGAGCAATTAGGAATCAAGTTGAAATGACGCATCTCGGACATTCTTTACTTTTTAATCCATTGTTATTGCAAATAGTCATCAATCGCAATATTTATTAATTCGCCGTACATTTTCCCAAATTGAAATTCAAATCAAACTTTATTCGTTTTCACTTAAACTAAGTATTCTCTTATTACATACGTGTTAAAATTCAATGTAATAATTATTATTATATTATTATATAAAAATTATATATTTCATACAATTTCAACAGTTCGATTCGAAAAAGGAATAAAATTCAATTCGATATAAAAAATTCCCGAATCGCGTATCTCTAATAATTAGCACGATAAAAATATGATACACGTAACAAGCTATTCAAAATTGTTAAATAGAGAAAAATTTTTCAGCGCGATCTATTATCGAGGGTCTCGGAAAAAGTCCATGAAAGAGGATAGGAACGAGGATGTCGCGGCGACGGAAGCTCGAGAGCGACGGGCCGAGATCGCGGGTGCCGACGGCGAAAGTCAGCGGCGCGGGGACATAGATTCGCGCGACCTGGGACATTCCGGATGAGTGCGAGAGAACGACCGCGAACGGCCGCGACGTCACGCCGCGGGCATTAAGTGCGCATGTGCGCGGATTACACTTGACGGGCTCAAAAAATCAATGACCTCGCCGCCGCTCTCCTCGCGATCTCGCGAAATAGGTTTCGCCGTGGCCGTTACTCGCCACGAGTTGAAACGCGCGACCGTCCCGACCCTCGCGCGGCCGCCCGTGAAGAGAGGACGTCCGGAGGACGCGCGAGAGATCGGCGTCGCGACGCGCACCGTCGAGACGGCGCGCCGCTCCGCTCCGAATCTATGTACATACATACACGCGCGCGCGCGCGCGCGCTGGGGAGAGAGAAGGGAGAACGCGAGAACGCGGCGAGAGGAGAGAAGAGAAAATGGCCGGCGCGGCGAGGGTGCAGCTCGGGATGGTGGCGCTAGTGTAAGACGGCCGAATAGCGGTACGCGGCGAAACCAGCCGGGCAACCTCCGTCGCCTCGGCGCTGCCGCCGCTCGGCTCGCCGCTCAGTTCGTGTCCTCTCGCAGCGCACGACGGTTGCGGTCGCGTCGGCGTCGTTCCACGTTCGCGTCCCGAGGAACAGAAACTGAACAAAAAGAGCGAGAAACAACTCGGGGAGAAAGAAAGCTGGTGAGAGAGAGAGAGAGAGAGGGGGGAGAGGAGAGAGACCGGACCACACGAACTCGCACTGTGCGAGACTCGATAAACAAAAACATCGGGTCGACAACGGGCAGCAGTTTCTGTTTTTCCTCTCCCGGAGTCGGAGCTTTCGTTCGGAGCGTTCGGAGCGCCTCGTGAAGGCGCGCGCTCCAAAGGTGTCCCGTATATTCGTTTTATACGTCGCCGCGCCGCGCCGCGCCGGTTCGCCGCTCTTCTTCGCAGTGAAGTCAGCCAGCAGTGTGAAAGTGGTGATAATCCAAGTGCGCGCGTCGTGTTACGCGGACGGGTGAATTCCTCCCGGGGTGATCGCGTGCTGCGAGGCGCAGCGAGAGATTCGCGACTCGCGTCGGGGTACGGCCAAGTGGCGAGTCGTACAGAGGGGGAGGTGGCGAAAGAGAGAGAGCGAGAGACAGCGGCCGAGAGAGGAGCGCGTACGTACGCTCTCTCCCTCCCCGTCGCGTCGCGCCGCTCCGCGCCGCGCCGCGCGGTGCACCGCGCGCGCCGTCCGTCCACCTTTCGCGTTGCCGCGAGAGTGCACGGGATAAAATGGCGCTTGCTTTCGTCCGTGCACCTCTATCGACCGTGACGAACTACACGGCGGAATCGCGTCGGCACCGCTCGCCGCGGCCCTTCTGAGGGGCGAGAATCCTGAAGCGACATCGCCGTTCCTCCGTCGGCGTTCCCCTTTCCTCCCCCTTTCCACCGATCGTCGTCGACGTCTCTCCGACCGACGACGTCGTGACCGTTGTGCCCCTTTCATCGTCGTGTGCGCCGGGGTACCGTGTGCATGTGCAAGTGCGTTCGGAGCATCGGAAGGTATCGCCGATTTCGGAGCGGCTGTTTGGAGCGGAGAACGGAGAGCGGAGAGCGGATCCCCAGCGTGCTCCAGCAGGTGAGTCCAAGTTTCAGGTATCTCTGCATTCTGTGACGATGACGGTGCCCGGAAGGGAGAAATTCCCGAACGGGCGAATCGCATTTATTATTTTTCATACGCGTGCGACATGGCATCGGGAAAAATAATCTCGCGACGGAGCGATCGCTGCTCGCGCAACGCTCCGGAGTATCGGGAGTATCGGGAGTATCGCGATAACCTAGCGTTTAATCCGTGACGCCCCCTTCCCCTCCTCTCGAGGTAGCCCGTATAGATATCGCGAGGCCAAAGATTTCGCGGAACCTGCATCTTACACGCCGCGACCCGTTACGCGAGACTGCGGATGCACCGCGCGGGAGCGTCGCAGGGTTGTCTCTCGCGAGGACTCGCGTAACGGCGAGGTACTAACGATCGGTATCGCGGTGAAAGGCATTAATTCGCCTCCTCTCGGTCGCTCGACCGTCCTGCGAATTCCGATTCTAACGCCTTTTCTCGCGCTCGTTGTCGCGGCGTTTCGTGTGCAAAATTGAAAAGGCCGTAAAACGAAAGCACTTTTTATCTCGCGAGCGAACGAGTAAATCAACTTCCGCAATTCTCTTCGAGATTCCTACAACTTTTTTGTCTTCTTTTGAATTGATGAGCCACTCTCGTAATGATGCATACATTTTTACATATAATTGACGATTGATGGGCTGCTGAGATTTTTTTAAAGGTCACGTTCAACCATTTTTTCAATTAATTTATTCAGGTACCTTTTAGATTGTAAAATATATAAAAAAGAGACTCTGAAAAAAATTCTGGTTGAAAACAGCCGAATCAGAAAATCTTATTCTGGTTATTATAATAGAAGTCAATACTTTATAACTTATAATAACCAGAATATTTGATTTTTCTGATTCATCCGTCTTGAACCAGAATTTTTTTTTCAGTTTTACGCAAGAATGCGTTATGTTTTAATTTGCAAAATATCCCAAGAGTATAAAATAATTATAAAATAAGCCTGACTGAAGGCTGACACTTTGCGGTCAGTTTTTTCAAAGAGAAAAATATCCGGGCAGGGAAGTGGTCGATCGTTATGGCTGTGCAAAGAAATTTTAGGGTGGCGAAGGTCGCCCGGCGACACGCGATACGTCCGCGTGTATACATAGGTAATACGTCTGTGTGCACAGACGCGAGCGTAAAGTTTTCGCACGCGCCCAAACGCGCCGAGGTGCGCGCCTTCGTCGCTCGGAGCGGCGCACAAATACTCGCGGCGCGTACACACGGAAAAATGACAGGACAGGACGTGTTTGAGCTCGACTCTACGCGCAAATATTTTACGCGGGCAAACACTCGCCGCGACGGATCGCGTATCGTTTCCTCTTGCTCCCTCGCGGCCCGCGGCGCGCACGCCGAGAGGATTTTCTTCCTCATTCCGTTACGTAATCCATCAAACGTCAAAACGGTTCCGCGCACGGGGCCATTCCGCCGTGCGGGTTTAGGGTTACCTCGTGTCCACCTCTCATTTTTTTTTTCTACAGCCTACAAGATAGTAAATCTCCCTTCCGTGTCTTCTTCCAGATTAAGGTCGGACAAACATTATCAGCAATTTTCTCTTACAATCGTTATCGTACATTTTTTTATCTTTATTCGATAGAGATGGGTTATATTGGTATCTGCGATAATACGGCCTGCGATAGTGCGATCAAAAAAAGTCGGTCTCGTTACAAAAAATTAATTAATTTTAGATATTCGCACTCATATTTCAGTTATATACATTTTATTTTATTATTTGTCGAAACCTCATTCCGTGCTATTTAATTTTTGACGTTTCGAAAAAAAGTCGCAATATTATAAATGAAATATAAATATGATAAATTTAGCTTGAGTGAAAATGATTTATATATCGTGTGTATCGATTGAAAATTTGTTGACTAGCTTAAATTCCAATGAATTCGCGTAATGGACGTAGAAAACGGTCGTAAATACTCGAGAGATCGGTCGGCGGGAAATGAATTTTCGTGACGTGATCATATCACGCATATGTCGACGAGCGAGCCGATCGTTATCGCGCGGCTGACAGTGGACGTTTAGCCAGATAGGAAATGTGGTAATTCTTCAGCCATTGGATAAAAAAGGGGGCACAACCCTTCGCTTTTCTACCTGTTGTCGGCTCACTCAGCTAACGTGAATCCTATACACGGGGTTTACTTCGAGTTTGCGGAACGTGTCACGCTTCCAAACGTTACTGAATCGCGGTAACAATGTGTTTTTCCACCAATGACGATCGCGCTAACAATCAACGCGAGATGGTCATGTATGTACTTTAGATTAAAATTCACGCACGCGGTGTACGTGTCCTTTAACATCGCAGCAATTTTGAGAATCAAAGTAATCAAAACTCAAAGTCTCGATAAATTGTATAATTAATTTAATTATATCGTTGCAATTGTCTTTTTGAATCTGAATTATGCTTTAGAAAAATACAAGAGAAAGTTTGTGTACAAATATGAAAATAATATGGTTTTTTTTGCATGCCTGTTATCTCGATTTTTTTTAAATAATTTTAGATGCAACCCCAGCCTCTTTACATTAAAAAAAATAGCGCGTATGTTTTCAATGAAATAACTTTTCTGTATTTTAACATTCATAAAATTTCTATTTAGCAGAGGAAAACACATGTAACGATGGAAAACTTGTAATTATTTAACACGCCCGCAGCAAAACGCTCTTTTTACGTTTTACAAAATAATCCCAGCGCTAAGGGGCTAAACAGAGAAAGTATGCCCGGCACGCAAAATAACGACAACCTAGTTTATTAACCATTAACCCGTCTATTAACCATTATACTCGTAACATTTAGCGGCTCGCATGCAATATCGTGCACTCGCGCGTTCGTAAAACACGACAGTTTCAAAACAGTTTCCGCTACGTTCGCAAGCGTGTTGAAGTAGCGGCGGTGGCCTCGTTTCGCGATATAATCGTATGATCGATTTGGTAACGGCTGAATCGCCCCCCTCGCGATCCGCAAGTGCATTCGAATTGCAAGAAAACAAGATTAATAAAACAAAGTGAAAATGCCATGTCGCATTTCGTAAGCGCCAAATGCATATCGCGCATGCATAATTCTTAAATGCTCTAATTGTTCTCTTCGTCGTGCATAATAATTATTTCGCAGCTTATATGCGCGCATATATGTGTAGCTCTTTTCACATACCTACATTTAAATCTTCACATCTTTTAAACTTAAGCGCTAATATTATATTTTGTTATATCTAAGCCAACACGAAGAAACTCTTCGTATTACTTGTGCGCCGTAATCTGATTTTGAGTAAAATGGAGCTTCCAGAAACACATACATATACATATATATTATACATAATATCTTTAAAGCTGTATGCATGTAGTAGTATAATTATACAAAAGGTATATCCGGATGACTTTAGACCCCAAGGTGCATTAGAGGGTTAATCGCGCGTGCACGTAGAATGTAGGCACCCGCAGCGACTTACCCCGTGTCCCTCGTTTTCCCTCGTATTTACGGCGACGTGACTCCAAAGCTTACGCAATTTCATAAATGAATCGACCCGCTTCCGTCATTAGGGCGTAATTCCATTTTCGGCGGCTTCCCCCTTTTCCCAGCTCACCACGATTAGCCTCAATTCGCTGTATAACGTATAAAGGCCGCTAATTTGTCCCGTATCTTCTTTCATCTCGCCCCAGACGAGAGCGCAACAACCGTCTTTCACATGTCAGACACGAGAGAGAGAGAGAGAGAGAGAGAGAGAGAGAGAGAGAGAGAGAGAGAAAGAGAGAAAATGTCGCGTCGGCAACGTGAGAACGGATCTTCGATGTTTGTCTCCGTGCTCGTGGTGCTATCCGGTCGTCGAGATCTTGTCCGATAATCGTCGGCGGACCGTTAGACGAAAACGATCGCCAACCCCGCTGAGATATCGCCGTGCCCCCCTTTCCATATCTCCCCTCTTTGTCCGTTCGTTCATCTCGCTTTGCGTATGTACATACGTACTTACGTACGCTCCCAGGGGCGAATCTGCGTGGAAATTAATGAAAGCCTAAGCTTCAGCTGTCAAGAGACCCTGTAGGCATCTTTGGAGCACTTTGGACCCCAAGGCGAAACATTATCCGAAATATTATCCCCTCTCATTTTACTTTAATGGAAAGAATTAACACTATATCATTTAGGATTAGGATAAAATGATTGTTATTAGACTTTTATATGCTAATCCCAGGGGAGTCTGTCAAGTTGACACGAAATGCCAAATTTTCACAAAATTGTAGCATTTGATTATCCCAGAGAGTGTCTGGAAGGGCTGCTGCGTGTCTTTGCGGAATAACTTTCTTCGCGAATGTATATTCGCCAGCGTCTCGAAATCACGCGTTACATAAGGAAGGGAGATACGCGTTATCTAAACATTACGTCTGTACGCTCCAGAAATGGTTAGTCTCCAGGCCTCGCGGAATTCTCATACTTCACTGCGCGCTCCTATGATCAATCCCAATCTCGTCGGCGTGGCGAGGATCGGAGCAATTAATTATGATTACTGGTATTATTAGAGACGCGTACTGGCGTGTCTGTCGTCGGTCGACGCGTCTACGTGCGTGCGTGCGTGCGTGCGTGCGTGTACGTTCGTTCGTTCGTTCATTCGCGGTATGCTGACTCGGCCCGTTCGTAGGACATGTACTCTCGCACACATTCGAGCGCACTCGCCGCTGGTGTAATTGCATCGTGAAAGTGTTACAAAGCGATTCCCGTCGGCCCTGTGAAAACGCGTCGCTTTGCGTCGCCTCGCGTCGACTCGCCGTCGTCGCTCGATCGAGCGCACCCGCCGCGCCGCGGACTCCGTAGACGTAGTGAAAGTAGTGCAACCACCTGGCTCGTCCTTTGAAAACCTGCATACCTTCGGCATACACGCGCCAATCTAGTCCCGCGAGTCAACGTCCAACTTCTCAAGACGCGTTCTCAAAGGGGGAAAAAGGTTATTCTTTCCTCAAAAATAAAAAGAAATAACGACATAAAGAATGACATGAACGATGAGGAATCGGTTTTTAAATCTGCCTTTGTCGATGGTCCATCTCTTAAAACTCTTTAAGCTAAAAATTAGACTTATTGTGACATTTTTATTTATTTATGATGCCATGAATATTATAAAGACATTATTTATGCATCGTTGTGTATACAATGGGCATTATCGCTTTTTATATCATCTATTTTCATTTCCTACTTTTTCGTATTTAAGCCCCTAAAAGGGTCAGGATAAATCCATGAAATAACAGTGGTTTTTCGAAAATCCCGAAACAATCCGGGATTATGCAGGGCATTAAGGAAGTTCCACAAAACCTTGAAATGCGTCGTCATGGACAAGCCGGTCGATTATAATCTCGCTTTACATGTCCGACCACGCCGACAGGTCCTGCTGCAACCGCGTGTAATCTCGCTCGCTCATCTGGGATCTAGGGTTACCTGGTGGTCGTCGCCGGCGTCTGACGAGTGCACGTAGTTGGAGCGCATTGTGCGCGCGCGTGCATCTCCGGGGATATTACTACATTCGCGAGCTTCCCATTTCGACCGGACGCGGAAAATACGTACGAGGCGAGATAGAATCTCTGAGATCGTCGCGTCATATCGCATTGCGTTGCGTCGCTTCCGTGCCCGTGAAAATTCAATTTTCCGACTCGGCCTCTCGACCGCGGCCGGTTATTTATATTTATGAAGAATTTGGTATCATTTCTCCGACTCTCTCAATAATATATTACTGCCTGCGAGAAAAATAATCGCGCTCCTAACAAGAAAATATTCGCAACTGCGGCATATCAGCAATGATTTTATTTGAAAGTGTATAATGATCAATCTGCACAAACACTACTTTTGATTTATTATTTGGACAAGAAGCAATAATTGTTTTCGTACCGAATCGGTTGCATAACTTAATAATGGTTATATAACGGTAATATAACTAAAATAATGGTTTCTCTAATTGCGATTTCTAGAGAGCCAACGCTTAACGATTATTGAGACTTTTTTTTCCGTTGAAGCAGCGATATAGATTCATGCCGTATTCCTTTTAGAAAAAGAAAAGAAATTATCAAACAAAGTTACAATTTAATATATGTAAGAATTATCTGTACGCGTCCGTACATTTGTTACAGTCATCAGATACCACTCGAACGATTAATTACACCCCTGATATGTTGCTAATCCCCGTCGTTTAAAATTGTACGTCACGGCCGCGCTCACGGAGTGATCTCAGAGCGCGCTGAAGATCGTTAGATCTGTGTAGATGATTGATATCGGGGATTTCTTCATGGCCGTTTAAACGAGACGAATAGAAACGTCACCTTTATCTGCTTACGAGAAGTCCAATGTGTTTCCGAGATGCGCGGCCACGTCTTCGTTCCTCCGTCTACAAATTACGTGCGATACGAGATTCTCGTATAGCTACTGGAATTTTTAATGGACCCCCGGCTATTTGCATACTTCCGTGACATCTGTCACGGATTGACTTACTGCCTCGTATCGAGCGACACGTTACACAAGCGATTTACGGCGGAATTGATAATTATCCTGCTGGAATTAATAAGTCCCGTTAGAAAGACCGACGGGAGGATTTTCATTCCCGTCTAAAGCAAAAAATATTTATCGTGATCAGGCTCAAAGATTAACCGCGATTATCTCGATACTCCCGACGGCGTTTAAGCGAACGATTTTTCTTAATGTTCACTTTCGATATCAAATTTCTCTTACAAAACACACACGGTGCGTTCCCATCGTGCGCGTACATCGTTAACGACTCCGGCGACTGTAGAGAAAAAGAAGAGTCAGTTAAAGGAGAGAAGGAGCGGGCCGGCCGTTACGTAATTTTGATTTATTCGCGAGTTTTACTCGCGGAGTTATGAGCGTCGAAAGAGAGAGACGTTAATTTTTCGGCCTCTACTTTACAGCGTGTCGAAATACTCTCGCGGGGCGTGAGTTACACGTCGTATCCGCTCGCGTCCGTTCGCCGGACCACGATTTCTTAGGCGCGGTGGCGGTCGTCCGAGTCCGCGCCGTCCGCGGTGCAACGATCGATTCAACGTAGATATCGAGCAACGATCGGAGAGACTAGTCGAGAGCACCTGTGATATAGTAATAATAATTACGACGGTATAACTTGCGCGCGCGCGCGCGCGCGCTAGGTTGCGAAACTCCCTGTGGATATCGCGACACCGCGCGCCACACGGGGTGAAAGGTCTCCCTACCTAGATATCTATAAGAAGCTTATCGCGTGGTCACGTCCCCATGTACACGTATATACCTGCACACAACATGCATATACATATATTTGCTCGGATGCAAAGTCGACAGTGAAATTATTAGGAATTCACGGACGGTTTATCAATGATGGCCGATTTAATTAAAACGTACGGGCGGGGCAGCTTTTATGATCGCCGATATTCCCGCCCGTCGATATTAATTTGCGAAATCGGCCGCGAGACAAATGCTTTCGTCGACCTAATTGTTCGATGCTCGGGCGCTTCATAAGCGGATTCTCGCGTGGCCAGCTCGCATTTACATACATTACGGCGCGTACGACGACGTTGAGAACGACGGATACGAATGTCGGTGAACGTTATCTTCGATTTTTTCGATAGACCGCCTCCTGTCTCCTTATTCATCGTACTTTCTCTCGCGCCGATCATCGCCAGCATCGGGGGGGATAAAGCGATCGTTATCGTCTTTGCGAAAGAGTCATTCGTCACCCCAGCCAAGTGCGAGCAAGATCGACGGGAGGGAGAAGAACGGTGTGTTCTTCTTTTCGCTCATGAATTTCTCGCGAGGGTAAACGCCGCTTCATTGTGTCCACGTGGCCGAGTGCTTTAACTTTCTGCTTTAATGATCGACACGCGCATCCCTTAATAACGATTACTATGATCAAAAGCATTGTGAAGACGCATTTACGCGTCTAGATAAAATAGACAACTGAAAATTGTTGGGGTCGGCAAGTTTTGGGGATGTTTTTTAATCTTTCTAAATAAATAACTGTTCTTTTTTTAATTTATTCTTTTTTTTTATGGACGGCGAGGAAAAAAGCAAAGTTAAATCAATTAAGAGGAAAGTGAAAGTAGATTTAAAAGAGATAAGAAATTAAGGAGTGATAAATTAAGAGCTTTATCTTTCTCTTAAATAAGAGACGAAAAATAACGATCTCGCGATAAATTCGGCGAAAAAATATTCGACTCTCGTCTCTCGTCGAAACGAAGATCCGATCGCCGATTCAGGGAGGGCCTTGCGTTGCATTATTATTCGATAGCGGTTCTAGAGGGGGAGAGCTCTTTTGGTTGGTAGGTGAAGAATAAATTTCGCACTGTCACTGGAGGAGATAAATGTGGCAGCCGTCGCGACGAATGGAGAAGTCTGGCTCCGATTATCGATATCGTCCGTAGCCCTTCGCACCACGCACGTAACGGTGCGATCCTTTTTTACATTTTAATCCTCTTGCATCATCGCGACGGATAGAATTTTAGGAATGTCTTAAATTCAAGAACAATAAATCTTTAAAGAAAGACTTATTTTATTCCGCAAAATTCGTTGGTCTGAAATATCTTTGTAAAATTCCGCATTTTCCACTGAAACATTAATGTAATTAATGTGTTAATTAGATATTTATATCTACAATAAGGCAGAATAAAAAAAATCATGTCGTCACAAAAGATCGCATTTTTCGTGCAAAATTGTAATAGGATATGTACGATTTGCTAATGGCGGAAAGACGAAGACCGGAAGAATCGTATTTTCTGAAAAAAAAACCCGGCGCCAACGGAGAAGTAGGTACCCTGTACGACAAATTACCAGCGATAATTACCAGGATTTCGTTCGTCGGGGGGGGTGATGGGGATCTAGGTTTATTTTCCTGTTGACGGCTCGCCGTTGAATGGAAGAGTTTCGCCTCCTGCGTCCGTCCGCTGCTCGAATTTCATGGGAATCTGGCCAATGGTCGTGGCCCTCTCTACGAACCTTTCTTGCGCGCGTCTTGCGTCGCGCATATGGCCGCGTTTTTTTTTCTTTTTTTTTTTTTCTTACCGGCGACGGGCCATTTTTTGGGAAGTGGGCGTACCTCTTTCCGGTTTTCGGTCCATTGTGTTCCGTCCTGCCTGCTTCTCTTGGCCCGCTCGCCCGGGGAATGCGCCGACGTTGCACTCGCGCGAGCGCGTGCAGGCACAGGACCGGATTATCCCTACCTGTTCCTGCCACGCACGCACGTATACAGATGCCTGCGCCTGCCGTGGTACGCGGCGTTTTCTATACGTCGTACGGGAGAGGTATTTTCGCGTTGGAACACACGCGGCAACTCGTTTCGCTTAACACCGCCGCGGCATGGTAAAATGATGAAACTCGAAAAGTCGAATCCACTCTCGCAAAATATCTGTATCCGATATTGAAAAAGGACGAACTGTTTTCGCTCTCCTTTTTTTTTTAAGTTTCTATTCCTGAATGTAAAAAATTATTATGTAAGATTTAAAGATATTTAAATTCCCATCTCTCATGCTCGGAGAATGAATTCCTAATAATTATCGTCAATTTATGTGTAGGACATGTTTCAGATAGTACTACTCTTCCGGTCGTAATTCTTTCATCGTTAACAAGTCGCGTATGTAGAGAAAAGTTTTAGAATAATTATTCAAACAATTGTTAGATATTATAATACGTCTTGCCGAAAAAAATTTAATAGCGAAGCAATTAATTTCTTAGCGTAAACTCAAATAGCAATCTCGCCGACTTGACGTTACCAACTTATCGACCTATTAATCGCGATCACAAGCGCGTGACATTAGGCCCGAGCCGCCATAAATCATGTATCTACCTTGGCATCTTTACGCGAACCTAGGCTTTCGAGCTTAAAGTTTTATCGCGCGAGTGCGCACGTTGGAGCGATCGCGCTCCGCTTTCTGAATTTTCCAATAAAAAGACCGCCGCGTGAGTATATAACGTTCGAGCACAGCCGTTGAACCGGAAAGATTTAAACGGCTACCTATTTATGCCGTCTATGGTTAATAGTAGCGCGCGCTGCCAATAGCCAACCGGCCTAACTGTTCAGTGGCAAATAGATATTGAAGAATGACGACAGCGTGCCGCATTTTGATGAAGGATTCCGCGCGAGAGGGACGTGGCCACACGAGATTGTAGAAACCGTTAGAACTAGTGCTTCCTCTCCTCCTTCTCCCTGGCCTTCTGCAAGCGCGCGAACGCGCTGACGGTTATCTCGTCGACAGGATCAAAAGATTCGGGTCGAGGTTAATCTCTGCCTCCTCGTCGTCCGACGAGGCACCTGCGATTAATTTCGTACCTTTTCTTCCAGTTCCTCGATATTATTCTTACCATTTTTTCTTTCCGCCTTCCACCCCTCTCTCGCTCTTACCCTTCCCTCCTCCCCCCTCCTTTGGACACGCGATTTTCGAGAAAAAGGATGAGAATCGCGCTTATGATAGTCGAGAACGAGGCTCTAATTTACCTCGATTCTGGCGCATTTTTTTAATACCCTGAAATTTCGCGCGTAAATATTTACCATAAGAATATCCGCTTGAGCGGGACGGTTTCGCATTGACGGTGTATTTTTTCACGTGAGACCCCGTGCGATTTATTTTGCGCGATCGATCGAAAAAGAGCGCCCGATTCCCGTTGCTCGTCGTGCGCGCGCGAGAGATTCTCCCGCCTGTCGTTTCCTCTTCCGCCGATCTCTCTCTTTGCTCTGTAAGCCCCACCGAATGTGTAAATTTACGGATCAAACGGCACGTTAATCGATCCTTACGACATCGGGACGACCCCGAGTTCGCCGCGCGTATGTTTGTTCGGGATCCTTTATTCGCCGTTGGATCCTAGTTTGCGCCGTTTATCTGAAAGGAGCCCGTAGAAGGATCCAAAGGCTTTCGATGTCCCGTCTTCGCCTCTTCTTTTTTTATGATCCGTGCACGTTTCATGTGTAACGTGTGTCAGTTTCCCTCCTCTCTGTCTGCCTTTCTTTATCTCCATCTCGTTTTCTTCTCCCTGGCCGGACCTTCCGAGGTCTCTACTGCCTCGGGAGAATCCTTGGCTAAATATTTGACGTGCGAGCGCGCGCAGCTGCGACGGGATTCCGAAACGCCGAACAAACGACTGGGGATCGGCAAAGATACCGTTCATTATGAAATTCCACCTGGTAATCAGAGGACGGAGATGCCTCCCTTTGCGCACGCAGTAGATCCAACTCCTTTTAACAGATCGCTTACAATAATACGTCTACCGCTTCTGCTTGATTTCAACATTATTTTATTATGTATATATATATTTAAAAAATTAGCTAATATTCGATAAAACTCTTTTCCAAAAGTAAACTTACGGATAAATAAATTTATAGACAAGTGTTTTCGAAAAATCTTTTGACTTGATTTTCTGAATAATCGAGTGATATTTTCTCGCACTCACTAAAAACTGAATTATCTATTTAAAAGAGATTCGATTTGATATATAGAAATCAAGTGATTTGATACATAGTCACCGCGGTGTCACCGCGGTGCAGCTGATGAAAGAGCACCGAGTCGGAATAAACAGCCCGCATGATCGGTCCACATTCGAAAAAGAGAGCGTCGTGGCGGGAGCATCTCCTTTGGGAAGAAATCGAGCGATTTTGCCGAAATTTCACGGTGTTTAACCAATCGCCACAGTCCGTCACCTGCCCAGTGCCCGCGCCGACGGCGTGTGAGAAGGCATCGTTTAACGCACAAACTCGGCAAAGCAGATAGTTTTCCTTTGTCAGGAGGACGCGCGTGCACTGTCCGGAAATATCGACGTCGCGCTTAGAGAGATGCCAGCCACGGAGAGTGTATATGTATGTGCGTCTGTGCACGTATCGCATCTGAGGCCATTTATGCCTCGACGTGGGACACCTGGGGTCTCTCTCTCTTTCGGAGACGACACTACCGATTCGACACTTCTCTGTATTGAAAGCCGTTGTCCGTCCGCTCGTGTAAAAGCCGATCGGAAATAAAGAGAGGGCGGGTCAATTTGTCCGCACGATTTGGAGAGCTCATGGGGTGGATTGCGCCATGTAACGTTCTCCTGCTGAGAACAAACGCTATGTAACGGCGTTATATAGGAGCTTCAGTTAACACGGGAGATTATCGATCGTATTTTAATATTTCAACACTAATGTAGTCTCGCGTTTCTGGCTCTATCTTTTTATAAACCCTGTCGAATTTCACCCGCGCGTAAAATATTTACTTTTTAAATAATTCAATGAGAATTTGTGGACAAATTTAAAATCACGAATAAGTACTTGAAAAAATAAAATTCTCTATTCTATATAAAGTATTTATATCAATGATTTTTATTAAAAGGATTACAATAAGCCTCGTCGATATCGTTGTAGAAATGAAGCAAGAATGCAGATCGCGCATAAATTGTAATACAAAGTATTCTCAATTAGAATTCGTCAAGAGAGATTTATCGTTATCTTTATCCCGTCAAACAATGGTTTAAGAACGATTCTCGATGCAACTCTCAGACTCAGATATCGCTGTGGTATTGGAGGTATAGATTAATATCTCACCGCCACGAGTTTTCTTAGAAACGGTGACTCAACTTTTTGTATCGCGCATCGCGGCATTATTAATACTGAGAACCGACATTATAGAGTAACTAGGTTCTTATCGTGTTTATTATCATTAATATTGCGAAAGATAGCAGGTGAGAGGAGGAGAGGGAAGCAGTTCGTGAGAAGAAATCGGATTCGTTAGATCGACCGCGGTATTACGCGCGCTCTCTCAGCTTTTTGGTTTTATCTACGGTCTGCGTGATGCGAAAGTGGGTTAAGTCAATGTCCGAAGGGAGGTAATTTAAAAAGCCGTATTTACTGAATTTTCCTTCGAATCTACGTGCGCTTCTCCTCTCTTTATTTCTTCCTTTCTTCCTATCTCATCCCTTTTTTTCTGCAGCGTCTGATAAGTCCGTATGGGCTTCCGATGATTAAGACAGCTATAGCCATTCATCGACAGGCAACTCGCATAAAAGGTTAATGATTCAGGCCTCCGCGTAAATTGTTTGAAGAAGGAATGAAAGAAAAATATATAACGCGCATTTATATGAGCGCGAGAGAGAACGCATATATCCCAGCGCTGTTTAAGTACGTCCACGTGCTTTCGTTTTATCGTAATAACGGTACCCGCATCCCTCTCCTATTTGTTTAATATAATTATTGCGTGATCGAGGTTTCGCATCGAAGAAATCTCGACGCTTCGTTAAATATGATTTATGAGCGCCGTTATCATCGCGTCACGATTATTTACGCGTAGGCGTAAAAGTACGTTCGTGCCGACTGCGCGAGAAGTCCGCGACATTTTCCTTAAAAAAGAATTCTCCGGCGGTGATTTATCACGAACAATTCGACCTGGAATTTATAGCGAGTCAATTATACGTGCCGTTTTATCCTTGCCAATCGAACGACAATATAAGAAGCACACAATAAAAGCAACTATTATACCTTCGAATTATTCATTACAAATAACAAATAATTCAGACGATTATAATCACCGGAAATTATGTTTTTCGAAAACAGTTTTCGCATTTGCATGTAAATGAAAATGGGATAATATCTGCTAATATTTCGACTAATATTTATTTTTGCGAAAACGTTAAATTTTTTGATTCCTGATTTTATAAAAAATTTATTTGAGGTAACTACGTCACGAATATTGCTTGAAATTATCAGAAGCCCATTTCTCATAATAAGAAAGTTTAAAATGATACAAATAATACAATAAGAAATAATTGATATTTTTGAAATAATTCTAACAATGTATAATAATTATACATGCTCATTTATTACCAGAAGAGATCTCTATTCAATGCATCACGAAATCGGGATACAAATCCTTAATTAGCGGTTTTACTCCTCGATTAGTTTCGACAAACGGGGATCCCGCTCCTTTGTACGTGTCGACAAAGTGAAACGCTTAATCGGCATCCGAGTGTGGATCCTCTCGAAAATTGAGAAATCAGGAGCGTGCGTACGAGAAGAGCGTGCGCACGCCGTATGCGTGTTTCCCCCCTTTTTCCCTGTCCTCCTCACTTCTTGATGTCCGTCTGGGCTGGGTTATATACGGAGAACACGTCCACCTTTCCTCCCCTATCGAGCGGCTACATTAGCCTTTGTAGATAGCGTTAAGTGCTCCTGAGTATATCCAGGCCCGCCAATGCCGGCGGATCCAGCTGTCTCGGGTATATATCGGTACGTGCGAGCTCCACATCACACGAGCCCGGGTGCCCGGCACGGCGCGACGATTACTGGTGGCTCCGAAATCGCTTCCTTTTGGGCAGCGCACGTTACTCAAACACGATCGGCGTCGTATCGAGAGATTCCGTTCGGAGAGATCGTTCGCCCGGGAGAAATAATTACCTCAATTTTTACGAAGTGAAAAATTGTCACGGGTCGTACATTAGCATTACTCTTTTATTAATAATAAAAAACATACTTGTATTTTCTAAAACACGTATTATATATTTGATAGCGACAAAATTACACTCTTTATCGTCTAATATCAATTAGAATGTCAATAAAGTGTCGAATGATAGAAGTAACAAAGTTTGCCTGGTAGAAATTACCTTGGTTCTTTGTTTGATGGATCGCCTCAAAAATTGCTCTTATCTCTCATCGGGAGTGCGATTTTCCTTGAAATCGCACGGAATCATCAGAGGACGCACTCGCGCGCGAAATCACTAATTATCGCTTTCTGGTAGGAATAATGGTGATTACGCTCGTTATAATTCTAGCGAGCACGGAACTTTTTATTTTCGCCCCGACTCGGGATCGGCCTTCTCGCGCGCGAGTCATTAGTATTGCTCGTCCCGACGTTAGTGCCCCGATAATACTCGCGCCGAGAGTCCCGGCCGCGCGCGAATGTACCAATTATTGAGCTTGAATGAAAAATGGACGAATGGCGCGAGAAAGATAGCAGCCACACCTCCGGAGTTAGAGTATAATCTCTGCCATCCGAACGGATCGCGCACTTTTCTCGTCATTCGTGCGAGACGCGACATTTCGGTAGACGAGCGACCGTTCGTTTTCTTTTCTCGCACAGTCCGCCTGAAAGAAAGATACGTACTCGCCTCGCCTCGCCTCTACCTGGACCTCGGGACGCGCGAACTAATAATTTGTTTCTGGCGCCGCGATCCGTAACGAGTTGAAGTTAATAAAACGTAATGACAATGTCGGTGTAAAACGAGATATACGTGTCACGCATCGGACTGTAATCTTATATGTAAAACAGCTCGCCATTGTACACGGTGTCCCCGTAGTTACGAGAGAGAGTCTACGGAGCCGAGATCCTCTTCCTGCCTCAGGGCGACCGCGATTCTAATAGCGCCCAGGCGCGATGATGCGCACCGGCGCACCTGATCGACGATCCGCGAGCGGTTTTTCATTTCTGCACTGCCATCTCCCCTTGCGGAGCAGCCAGGCATTTCTCGGGTCTTAACCAGTGAATAATGAGAACATTTGCTAAAAAAGCAAAATGAGCACGACGAAGAGGGAGATAAAAATCTAGGGAACAAAAACGGATTCGGTGCTTAAAATGATTCTGATGACCGAAATACTTTTCTTCATATATCATTGCTTTTTATGCGCCTTGAGATGCGCGTGACTTTGGAACTTGATAGGAGGATCCTCTATATAAAACGTTTATATCCCGAGTTTGTACGTCGAAAATTTGGACGGCCGTGAGCATGAAATGCGCATGCAACGAAAACAAACGGCGGGTGGTGCAAGGCGAGAAAAATCGTGGAGGCACGACACGACTCGTAAAAGTCTCGGTAAAAGGTCGTAAAAACCATACCCGGTCGGCGCTAAAATCGTAACGACGAGTCCACGAGCTCAGGCTTTGACGATTGACCGGTCTCGTCTTTGCTTTCGTTTGTGCTTTAATGAAAGAGAGAAAAGAATCTACGCGAAATGGCGCGGATCGGGCGAAACGCACGATTCAGTTATTTGTATTAAAAAGCGCAATTTTGGTCACGCCGAATTCTCCCTGCTCTTGTCGCCGAAATTTAATTTAATCGCCCCCTTCTCGTATCGTCGTAATTACATCCAAATATTACAAATATTTGAAATTTATTTTAACGTAACAATATAACACAATTTATTTTATTACACCGCGAGAGCGCGAGACATAATTATATTTGTCGTTGAATTATATTTAAAATTGAAATGTGAAGTAGATTAATATTTTTAATAATGTTGTTACGCTACATACTACTTCTTTTAGATTTCTCTCGCCGTCACAACCGACAACTCGCCGTCGGTTGTGACGCATTGATTTTTTTCTATCGCTTTTACAACTTGGGCGTTACAGATGCATCAGCTTCCTGGATACACGTTAAAAGTGTCTTTTATAGTACTCCCGGGACGGTACAGCACGACTGTGTACGCATATATACACATCTGTGTGACCAGAGGCAATTCGAACCACGTATACGCGATCACTCCCCGGTGACTCGGTCTATTTTCGAAATTCCATCCCCTTCGGCCAGCGCCAAAGTGCACTCCCGTGTAGTGCATTGCCGTTACGATTACTTTTCCTTCTCGTTCCAACGTTTCTTCCTTAAACGCACACGCGAGCACCGATTCGCGCGTTAATCGAAGAAATCTGGTGTCTCGTGTCTCTTGTTCCGCGTTCATTCCGTAACTCACGTTCGCATGCGTTCAGAAATGTGTGCATGTTTCGTAGATCTCATCATTATGACGAAGTATAATCGATTTGTTTAATTTTTACATAATCTTTTATGTGACGTGATACTTTTAAGACAATTTAGCGAATTATTGTGTAAAATAAATAACTATTTCGTTAAATATTTATCAAGTGTATATTGAAAAATGTACGTACAATATAACGTATGTTATTTTTAAATGCAATTCTTCTAGCTTAAAATGTAGAAATGTAGAGAATTATAGAAATGCTCTGATTCATCTCATTTTCTCCGATTTCTATTGAATTACGTAAACTACGATAACTCATCTCGTTCTCCTGTGTATGATTAATTAAACTCCTAACTGCAGCGATATCACAATGAATCGATTTATTTCTTTTTATACTCGACATGCTCAGATCGTACGTTCGGCACATGACACCGGAGGTCTGCCGGGTGTCCCGAAGGAATTTTAAAAGATCTAATTTATCATAGTTTCTGAGAGCTCGCTCATCGATCCTTTTAATTAGGGAGACACGTCTAACGCTGAAGAAGGACAGCGTGAGAAGAAGACGGCTGGTTTATTTTATCGATAATAAAATTCATACATCTCGCATCGACCGGACTACTAATCCCAAGCCTCGATTAATTATCGCCTGGAGTGCGTTTCATTGTTAGGATTATTCCTCCGCGGAGGCCGTTACACCGGCAAGGGAAAGAGGTTGAAAGAATCGGAAGAAAGGGCGCGAAGAGAAAAAAAGAACGTCTCGAGAACGTCCACTCGTACCGTAGGCGCGAAATTGCGCGGAAAGAAAGTGCTCGGGGTGGTGCCCGGTAACCGAAGGTTACCTTCGAATCCCGTTCAAGGTGTACGAGATGTCTGTCTCGCTCGCTTGTACCGTTAATTCGGTACGCGCGCAGGTCGGACATCGCGATATAATAATTAATAATTATCGAGATAAGAATATATAATCCCGCGTTATACTCTCTTAGACCGGTGAAACGAGGGAACGGCAGGCAAAGATCTTTCGACAGTGCGCAGATCGTAATCGCGTTATCTTGAGAGACGAGTTTTTCTTTTTTTTTTTTATTCGCTTTTATGCCTGATTTAGCCATTCGCCACTCGCTCTCGCGCGCGCGCGCGCGCACGCCTCTGATATCGATCTCTCGTGTATTGCGCGGATCATAAATTAATATATAATGCATCGCGTACTTTCACGAGACGCGCGCGCGACTTTCGATGGCTCGTTAACTCGCTTCGGTGGAACGCCGAGAGAGGAGAACGCCGGCCGATGGAAAAAGCAGACGGGAGAATCGCACGGTGTACACGCATGCACGCGTCCCTTATAGCGGACAGAAGGGAAGGGAGAGGGAGAGAAAGAGAGAGAGAGAAGCATATTGTAGTGTCCGTGCATTAGCGGGACTCCGGCACGGCCGAGTATATCATTAAATATGAGAGCCGCTGAGTCAGGAGCAGCTCGATCCTTTCTTTTTTCGTTTCCTCGTCGCTCGTCCTCCGTTCTCCGTTCTCCGCCTAGCTGCTCGCTCTCCTCGTCGCTCCTTCGCCTTTTTCTGCCCTCTCTTCCTTTTCCTCCGTCACTGCGTTCCAGCATCTCTTCTCACTGACCGGCAATCGCCTCCCTTTGCGTCGCTCGCCCTCTTCTCCCGTTTCACTTCTTCATCCTCTTTCCGCCTCTCTCCGTCCCCCTCGCGTTAACCGACTTAGTTCTACCTGAGTCTCGCCGAAGTCTCTCCCGCGGCTTCGCTACCCTCTACTTCTGTCTAAAGGTGCGTTTATACTACGCGAGCGCACGAATAGATGATAATGTGATTGAGGGCGAACCAATTTGCTCCCCTAGAAGGGCGATAAACTATCAAAAGATGTTTGCGTGAACGTTTGTGCGCGAGCATTACCTTGAAACTATACGTTTGGAAATGGACCAAGTTTTAATTAAGCTTTATTGATTTTACATTAGTATCATAATATTACTATCTAATCAAAATGTAATATTAATTTCTGCATCTGAAGCGGAATAAATCGATAACCTTCTCGAACTGATTAAACAATATGAAATGGATTCGCATGTGTTGCGAGATTTTCTATTTTTCCGTATTAGAATTTTAATACAATGGAATTTTAAATCAATCAAATTACGATGCATTACCGCTGAAGAATGAGATGCAATTGTTATTCTTCACGTCATAATGCATTGTCGCGAATGGGATTGAGCGACAGTCAGGGGGGAATTCATTCGCGATAGTGCAAACGCACCTTTACGTCGCCTCCTCTGTCTCTCTTTCTCATGGATCTTCTCTTTCCGCTAGCGATGCTTCTCGTAATTGGCGTGACACGCTCTCCCATTCCTCCGTTCTATAAGTCGCGGGAGAAGCGGAGCGTACGGGCGATACACTCGAACGTTGTCCTGCGTCCTCGAAGACCCGACGCGATGCCAAGGTTAGCGGCCCGCGACGCGGCCGGGCGGCGTCGCGGTTATTCTCGATGACGGATACGGCGGAAAGAGCGCGGCGGTCCCTCCGACGTTCAGCCTCGCCGTTTGCATAGAAATGTGTTTATCGCGTCCGACGGAACTGCGGTGATATCCACCGGGGAGTGTCCCGACAAAACGAGGGGAAGAGCGAATTCGTCGCGCGCTGAAGAAATTTGCGACACAAACGGCCGCGGTAATCCAGTTTAGCGACGAATAGCGAAATCCGTAATGAAGAATGTTGGCGGATGAATTCTAAGCTCCTCCGCTTCCTCCTCCTCCTCCTCCTCTTCCTTCCAGAGAAGAGTTTCTGCATACCTTCCGCATACAACGACGGCTTTGTGCGATCGCGGCACCCCGCGATCCTAACCCCCTGCATCGGGGCCCCTATTCACGCTTATGTTAATTCCGCAAACGAGCGGGTATTCAGCGGGGAAGAGATACGCGGGCGTAAAAACTCGGCGTGCAATTTTCTCTGTGAACGCGCGTGCGTGATCGCGGAAAAGGAATAGGCGCGACGCGGCCTTTACGCGGGTCGTCGCGTTTCCCGTCCGCGTGCGCCCCGGACCGGCGGCGACCGGATTTTTCGCGCGCGAAACTCGATGATTTATTATTAATGAACGGTGGACTGACTTTCGAAGGAAACCATTAATTATCGAGCCGTGCAGATTGCCGCGAAACCGCGCTCGCTCGACCGGACCTGACCGAGACTGTCGTGACCTCGTTTCCAACTACAAATTATAACTTACGGGCTTTGCATTATTTCCCATCGCTCGTGTCCCCCCGGCTCCTTGAATGCACGAATACGCTGTCGCGTGATCCGCGCGATTTCTTTTTCTCTCATATCAGGCCGGATTAAATCGCGAAGGCGTCCCTCTGTGATCTCCCCGTAATTTATTCCGAGAAACTCTCTTCGGTGTCCTCCACAGCCGTGCATCGGGCGCCGGCTTAAGCGACGCCAAAACGATGGCTCGATTTCCGATAATTGCTCGATCGATCCGCCACTACTACCCTCATCCCCCTCCTCCCCTCCTCACTCCCGACACTCCTGTTTCGACGGGGCCATCTAGTCGGTTTTTCGGCTTTTTTCGTCGACGGGGAAAAATATCGTGCTCGATACTGCGTTCGACGTGAATTGCGTCTCGTCAATCGCCCGATATTATTTAACCGTCTGTATCGCGTGAATAACCGCGCGTATTTACCCTTCGCTCTACCCGCTTTTCTTTGCCCTCTCTTTTCTCCTCTTTTATCGCTGCCCGATTCACAGCGGGTAACCGATGATTCGATATATTGCATAAGATCGATGTCGATGGAAACTGAAAAAGGTAACCGACCGCGCTTAGATAAATCTGTAAAACGAGGTCGCGATTAGGAAGGGCAGAAAGCGAAGTGGGAATTGCAATACAATAATAACTCATTGTCAGTCAAAAATAATGTACTTCTTTTTTGTTCCACAAATTATTTATTCCACAATTTATTTATATAATCCATTAAACTTTACATACACGTCACTTATTCAAACGGAATAAAAATGTATTTCGTAAAATTTTAAACTTTTTTAACATTTTGAAATCTAGAAAAATTATTTTGCGCTTTTTGCTTCAATAAGTTAAATCAAGACGTTGTCAATAAACTTGGTACAAGTTAGTAGATCGGATACACATAAAAAGGAAAGAAAAAACGCCCAAGGGACTAGTCTCTCAAACCCCTAAGATTTCACCCTCCGTACGACCAAAGATTTTCGACGGAGGGATTAATCGTAACACGAGTCCGACATCACAAACTTGCGTTCTACGAAGTCGTCGTTTCGGTATCGAGCGCATGAGAGACTTGGACAGAGAGTCTCTTGCCCGTCACGACCCAGTAATCGCGGCCGTCATCAGTCGTCGGAGAGACGACGAAGTGTAGCAGGTATCAGCTGTTGCTTTTCTCTCTCTCTCTCTCTCTCTCTCTCTTCTCGGCTCCTTTCCCGGCTGACTTTCCTCGCTCGTCTCGCCGCGCGCGCACTAGCGCGGCCCTTCAGGGTCATTAAGAATCCATTAAGAGTTTTCCAAACTCGAGAAACTAAATATAAACTAGGGGGCCGCGAGCGTAGCAGGTGGCGTCTTAAGCGACGCTCGTACAAAAAAGTACGAAACGAAGGAGAGAACGACGTTGGGGGAGGGGGGAAGGGGAGCTCCGTACGCTCTCTTTCTCTCCTGAGGAACAGCTCTCTTCGCGTTGATGGAAGGATTATAACAGTAGGCGCATAGATACCTCGCTTCCCTGTCTCTCTCTTTTCCTCCGGGCTGGTCCATGGCGATGACGACTTCTTCGGGTTAATTATCGAAACGTGAAGGCGTTTCGAACGGGCGATAATCCGTTTAGTAGCTAGATAATATATATCCTTTCAATAGATGCTAATCAATATCGTATGCAGTTAATTATACGATTACACGGTATTATTGCCGAGGTACATTAGCCTCAATCCTTTGGACGCGTAAAGTTATACGATGGAAACAATAGATTCGCGGCAAGGCAGTATGTAGGTCACACGGAAAATAACGCTTGACGTCATCAACAAACATTCAGACGTGAATTTCAATTATATGAAAATCATGCGACGCGAAAGGCACCCCGGGCCGCACAATGTCCCGAACTCATGACATCTCATGAGCGACCTATCGATGAGTGAAAGTACATTTCCATCGTCTCCCGATCGATGAACGATCCCACTCGGAATGGAGTTTTATTCACCGCCAGGTGAAAGTCTTCCTGAACCGTACCGCGGGTTTAATTGAAAACCCGCGTCCGGAAGACCACCAAGAGACACCGGCGCTGCGAGATCGCTGCTTTACGAACGATTGCACATTACTCATAAATATACATACGCATATCAATATGTACACGTCCTCTTTCTCGTTCCTAGAAAATTAATCATCTATTCACGCGCGTCGAGTCTTTGTTCCTCGGGTGATTAAGCCCGGGCGATATTCCCAGCAATCTTCGGGGCCGAGGCGATATCGGGCGACTTCGACATGTACCGTGCGCGTCTCACGAGGACAGTCCGCCGGACACCGGAGCTGGATAACATTCCTTCGGCATTTTTCAGCAGTCCCTTTTTGCCCCGTTCGCCTTTCTTCGTCATCGTTGGCCCTGCACTCTCCGCGGCGTTCTGATTGTACCGGTAATCGAGGTCGTTAATCACTGTTATTTGTCGCGCGGCGACGCCGGAAGCACCGAGGTCGCGGTTAACGAGAAAAATAGACACCGCATTTACAGCGAGCGAGTGAATGTCGACTGATCGCGAGCACCAACATTGACGAGGGCGAGACGAAATTGAGAAAGGCCGAAGGAAAATTCACTCGCGGCTAATTTTCTCAGAGACACCGCGTTCGCGTGTTTCCATCTCCTTTCTGTTTCTTAACAGAGAAGTGGAATTATTAATCAAGTTGCTAGTTTACGTACGAAAAAAAATTACCGTTAACTTCCACTCAACAAGAAGTTTGCCTTCTTTACAATTCCCGCCGGAATTAATTAAAAATTCCGAAATGTATAGACTTTATGCTATTTAAAAAATGCTTAAGGATTAGTACAACAGCTTTAGTCTTTCTAGCATTTATAATGACTACGTATACATCTTGTCATTAAATATGCATGTAATGCCACTCCTTGAAATATTTTACAAGCGTATTCATCAACTACATAAAAAAACAGAGTAAACATCTCCTTAATCCATTTTATTTTCTCAATATATGAGGATCTTAGCTCAGAGTCATGTCTTTATATTGAAGTACCCTCATAAACTGGCACGGTAAGAGGACACCGTCGCCGTCTAAAACGGCGGACGTACCTCGCCGGGATCATTACGATCGAGTGCACATCTAACGAACGGTTACTTGTTAATGGAACGATTCCCCCATTGAGTATCATCCGAGGCACCGTATGTGGGGTTGCGAACGGAAACCCCATGCTGCCTTCGCTTCCTCTGGATCGAGTACGACACCGGTTTCGGGCGACCCCCCGAATTTCTCTCTCTCTCTCTTTCCTCTTCCCCCTCTCTCTCTCTCTCTCTCCTCCCCCTCTGATCACATTGCGCGAATGTTGTTTCCAACGTGATCCCGTTAGTTTCGCCTCGTAATTAGAAAAAATAAACCAACTGGTTATTTTTCGTCCACGACTGGTTGTTTACGGATTCGAGGTAATGTTTCGACTCGATGACTTTTGGCGGAAACAAATAGTACCATTTGCCATGATATACGATTTATATTCTTTGTTTACGACATACATACATTTGTAACAATGAAGTACTATAATAGAGATTATTAATATTATTTTAAATATTTATTCATTTACAATAAAGAATTTACAATCTTGAAAACAGAATTTATCAAAGCTGATTTTATGATGCGTTCAATACTTGCATTCTCTAATTTTTACATTTATAGTTCATTATTATTATGTTTTATATATATGATTAAAGAAAATTAATATTAACCGACCTTTTGTCTGCATTGTAGTTTAAAATTAAATTTTTTATACATTCAGAATTTTTTGATCTCTAAATGTTTGAATTGGTTCAATCAATGCACTATTACGTTACATTAACTACAGTTAGTCCCGTACGTTTACAGAGTAAACAAAAAATTCGCTTCGTTAGACATACAAGATTTTCTAGATACCTGCTTCGTTTGTCGCAATATTAAATAAACTGGAATTTTATCTGAAATACCGTCACAATAGGATCGCAGATCCGTACAAATTCCGGGTCAGGGTACGAACGAAACCGTGCTCGTAACCGGCCGGTGTGTCTTAGGAGGGGCAAAGTAAACGGAGATGGGATGCGGATGAAAATATTTCTCGCAGGAGTGTGAGATCGTATACGCATCAAAGACAGGAGGGTAAAGTATCAGCTCGGTCAGCTAGGAGGAACATCCCGAGAGAAACCCCGAGGGATCGCGCGGGGGAAAACAGGGCGTTTGGGGACCCTCCATATGTCACGAGGACGATGCTACCCTGATGTCGGAGCACGGTCCGATCCGCGCAAAAATGCGGGGAGAATTGTGGGAGTGCGGGAGATTCGAGTAACAGAGAAGAGTGGTAGAAAGAAAAAGAAAGAGAAAGAGAGAGGTCTGGATAAGCCGGAAGTATGCGCTGGAATCGTGCGCGAGAGGACACACACGGTTTTTTCTTCGTGACGCGATCCCTTTCTTCTTTTTTCTCTCTTCGCTTCCCGATAGATCACTCGGACAAAAGAAAACGAGGAGGAGAACGAGGCGGAACGACAAATTGTGTCGTATTCGTGTAGGAAGCGATAATTTCTGGGATTCGCGTATAGCCTTAACCAGACGGGGAGAGGGAGGCCTGATAATGCCTCGGGATACAAAACAGAGATGTAGTCCTTTGAGGAATAATTTCGTTCCGAGGGAGAGAACTCGCCCCGGCGACGCGACGGCGACTGACAAAAGCGTTTTAGCCCGTGAGAAGCTTCAAACTTTCCAGTCGAGAACTTCGCCTTCCGCGCCTGTTATTTATTGGATAAAGTAAGTACGCGTCGTTTCGCCGACGACGACGANGGCCGAAGATACGAGCTCCACCCTCCCGTCCACCCATCCCCGCCTTCGCTTGTAGTCAGTTGTAATTTAACTTGGAGTATTAATGCTCCTAATTATTAAAAAGTAGCGGACGCGATGAGAGCCCGTGTCTCGATCTCGCGAAAGGCTCTTTTAAACGTCCGATGAAAATTAATTAAAATTTTATGCGCAGAAATTATGCTGAGAAAAAAAAGATAAGCTCGCGTCTTATTTATTCTGCCTCTCTGTCAAACATATATCATGGTTATTTATATAGATGACAATATATTTAAAAATCTCCTTTTAGTTTGTAAAAAAAAAAGTACAGTTTGTATAATGCCTTTCGGGAATGATGAACTACACCTCGCGTTGAGCTAAGCATAAAATTAAATATAGCGGAAAGAGACAATCTCCAACGGTGAGACTTGGAAGGAGGGAAGAGGGATGGGGGCGAGAGATATTCCAACAAAGGGACAGTGCGAGAGAGAGAGGGGAAACGAGAGCCATATGGCCCTAGATGCTATGCGCGCCCACGAAAGAAGCAACGGAAGAAGCGCCGAGGAACAACGACTCCGGGAGTTTTCGTTCGAGCCCGCTCGTGAAATATAGAACTGTTGGGGCCCCGTGAGTAAAATTACGAGGCACGCGAGAGCGTCCTCATGGGAGCCCATTGCCCGAAAAGACGCGAGTATATCATCGTGCACACGCACTCGCGCGCGCCGATACGGGAGCGCGTGTGCGTTCTCGAAGGATTGCCCCGCGTCGTTTCGTGATACTTTAAACACAATCCGGGGACGCACGGTAACGACGCAGGAGCTTATCGTCGAGATTAGAGACGTATAAATTACGACGAGAGAGGCGTAAGCACACGGCTCTCCTTATCCGCGTACATATTCTCCCCGCTGCTCTTTTCGTCTTTTCTTTAACGAGGATAGGGGGGGGGGAGGCTTGGCCGCGGGGGACCCACGGAAGCCGAGGAGACCGCTAATGGCCGAACTATTTTGACGTATGCGAGCGCCGTACAGAACGTTTGTCACGGTGTCACGGATAAAGCGAAGGAAACGTGGATTAGGCTATCACCTGGCGGCAGGCCCAGATTCTGTCTTCTTGTCGCCTCTTTGGGATCTCTTTGCCCTTTTACACGCGGCTTTTCTTCTCTCGCCTTCCCTTTATTCCTCGATTATCCCTCCTGGCGAAAACGCGATAAAGATTCCGCCGAAGCAGATTCTTTCCCGCGAACGGGAAAAGGAATGGAGGTCAGGATCGCGTGACTGATCGCTGATGAACTCCACGAAGGCCATTAGCTTTATCATCGGGTGTCCAGTTGCATGCTGGACGACACACGATAAGAAATGTACCGGTTTTTCCTCGTTACTTTCAGTTACGCTCGAACGACTCGTATTTGTCTCTTTAAAGTTTCACGATATATCGCTCGGAAATAGCGTCCTTTAGTTTTGTACTCTCGGTTCAGGTATATCATGCGAGTTCTCATTGTGTTCCCTTAGTCTTGAGGATATTGATGTTTTGCTTTTTAAAAATAATAAAAAAATATCTTAAAATCAAAATAGCTACATAAGACATTTAAAGCGGAAGGAAACAAGATACTATAGATTTGCAAAATTTATCTGACACGCATTGTTGATAAACAATATAAGGAAGTATAGTTTTATATAAATATAGATATAAAAGTAACGTAGCACTGCGAGTTTGAATGCGAGTACAGTGCGTGACAGTCGTTTTATCACATATTATCGGTTATTGCTACCGAGTGATAAGTACATATTATATTTAAAACTTCTGTCGATATTAATACTTTTCACATATCTTTTTGCTTTTGTAGTTTTTTACATTAATTACAATATGAAATTTATTATTATTTTTTGTTATTATATATTGAAATATTATATAGTTAGAAATTTTACATATTCATAACAATCGTCATTTCTTATTAAAAAATTATATAGCGACATATCGAGCGGATTGGATAACGTGTGAGTGGAGCTTTTTTCGTCTATTTTCCAATTTGCCGTATTTCGAAATACGACTTTGTTATATATGGTTGGATGGCGATATAACATATCTTTTCATTTCGTCGAAAAGTTTTTTAGATTGTAAAAAGAAAAAACGAGCGGGGGTGTGTTAAAAATTATAACGTTTTTGAAAAATCTAGAAACATTGTAAAGTACTTTTAAAAAAACATCCCATTTCTGTTAAAAAAAAAATTTTATCTTTTATAGTTTCAAATATTTGTTTTAAAAGAAAAAAAAATCGATTTTATTCAACGAGATGTTTCGCCCTCTAAAAGTACTCACAGTATTAGCACGGATAAAATAATACGAGTCCCCTATTCCCATACAGATTTCAATATATTACAAGCTCATCAAAATCGAGAGGCACTTCCGCGTGTTTCCTCGTAAGTAACGAGGAAGCATAAAAACATAATCGACGATGCCAACGCCGTTGATTATAGCGGAATGCCAATAAATGTATGGCGAGTCTTATTTCTTATATTTCAGGCGCTCGCGTAAACGTCAGTTTCCTTCACGCAGATGTTTCGTTTAGATAATCTCTTCGTGCCCCGATCACGAAGACTATTTATAGATCATGCGAATCTTCGAGAGTACACGCGCGCGTTTCTTTGCATTTCAATCGTTTCAACGCGGTCGAAACGACCCGAACCGGATGCTTCGTCTGTTAAACGACTACATTATCACGTATGCGAGTAAATTTTCCGGCGTGGAAACACACATATTTTTGACGCCGAGAGATCTTTCGAGCCGACTTGAATCTTCTCAGGCGACCCGAGATGCGATCGAGCACGATGAATCCGATCGACGCGACAGCGATATGACGATGCGGCCGATGCGCGAAATCTTAATTAAACATGAATGAGAATCGAACACTGCGTCTCTCGATCGGACCGCGGTCTTGCTCGATACGATATTACAGGAGCTCGCACGGCTCACTTTCACCTGGCACAAACGGCCAGGTTAGTTGCGAAATTCCCGCGGTTTTGTGTATCGATACCGCGGATTTGTTCGCGTTCCCTCTCGCAATTGTAGCCGCGCTTTACGCGAGCATTTAATTCGCGCGATGCTGTGGCTAATTGTATAAAGCGAACGCGAATGAAATTTACAAGCTCGTAGCGAATAACAGCAGTTAAATCGCATCGGCTTTCATTTTTTTCCTCTCCCTCTCCCTCTCTCTCTCTCTTTCTCTCTCTCTCTCTCTTTCTCTCACTTGCATATTTAACGCGCGGCACGATAGTTTCGTAACAAAAGAAAACTGATTAAGGTTCATTACGCGGTAATTGCAAGCAGTGCTTGGCGGACGGTATTATGAGTTTTAATTATGAAAAGAGGGAAATCCAGTATTGTTGGAAAAATCTTTTCTTTCCCGTCCCTTTCCGCGTCTCTCAATCTCCTCTTCCTTTTTATCATCAACATAAACTGAGGTCCCGCACGCAGGTACAAGCGGCATAAATCAAAGAAACGGAAATAAATAATAGATCTAATCGAAACAAGTGGTGGGAGATTCAAAGGAAGACGTAAAAGAAAAAGAGATGACATAATGTCTCTCAAAGAATTGTTTTAAAATTCCTTATCTCCACAAACACATCGCAATAAAATCTCGAGTAGAACGATCGTGGACGGAGATTCTAAAAAGTAGACCCGATCACGCGATGGCCGCCTTAACGACGATGTTCTCTCATTTATCAAGAATGGAAGTTGTCTCGCTTCTTGCGTCTATCCGTCACTCGTTAACCGGACGATCGTTACTATCGTAAAAGTCGGCTAGGCGAGGAAGAAAAAGAATGGAAAAAAAGAGGGAAGAAAGAGATCGGGTTCGAGGTAGAAGACCATAGTTTTGGAAAAATAATAGCGCCCGGATCGCTCCGAGAGTGGCGATCGTCCAAGGTATAATAATTTCGAGGAACCTACTCTCTTTCTCTCCTACGCCCTTCGCAGGCCTTCTCCGCTCCTCGCCCCTGCGCGTCTGCGCTGCTTCCCTCCGTCTCTCGAGTATACATCTTTTCTTTGTTACGTTTACGAGCCTCGTCGGATCCGGAGTAAAACCGCGCCGCGCGCATCCCTCCCCGCTGCACGCGGCACGCCGGTGAAATAAATCCGTATATTCCGGGGGGTCTTAAATTCAACCGGAAATAGAATTTGTCCCGGGGCGGTCACGGGCGCCGGCAGCGGCGCGAGGAAAGTCCGACGAAACGCTGGAAACAAGAAGAATCGAACGAGAACGAGAGCCTGCCGAGCCGCCGAAAGGTGAAGAATAAGAAGACGAGAAAGAAGATGAGCGAGTACTCGCACGTGGCTCTACGCGAAATTATTTTAATTCCCTCTTTCTCTCTAAATCCGGCAAAAAATGCCGGATAAGAAACAAAAATAATTTTTCTACACAGGAAATGAGGATATAAATTTCCGTTGATTAGAAAGAGAATTTTCGTAATGTGTCGTTATACACATTTTCATGCTTTCATACGCTTGAAAATCTGTTTTTTTTTTTATTATTTACTTTTCATCACGAAAATTGGTGATAAAATGAAAAATTTCATGCTGGAACGCGATATCTTGGTACGAACTAAAAGAGCCGTTATCGAGCGTTGAATTCTTAGAAGATCGAACAGGATAAATTAAACGACAGACTTCCGTTATGAGTGATTGTATATTTTTACCTTCTTGTACATCGTAACAATCAAAGTGCCATTCATCATGTTTGGAGATACAGACTTTCCTTTCGGATAACGAACTTCTCCGAGGTAAGCTCCGTGAAACAGCGACGACGGGGAACGCGCCTTAATCTGGATAAAAACGTCCAACCTGGCTACATTGGCGAAAGTTTCCCGCGGGGTTGTGTGCAAAGAGTGGTCGGAGGGTTCGTGGCAGATGGGTGGAAGCGCGAACGCGACTCGAAGGGGGGTAGAGGGAGGCTTTTCACCTTGAAAGGAAGCAAGTGCACTCGAAGATATTCCCGAAAGCCGAAGAGAGGCATTGTACACAGTATGTATCAGAGGCGCACTCTCAGTTGTGCTCTTCTCCCCTTCTTTCCCACCCCTTCTTCCGTGAGTTTGCGACGATCCAGCGGGCGAGTGTCGCACGTCTCGACGCGAAACTCGTTGGAGGAGACGCGGCATCGCACAGAGGCACGGCTTAAAATTTTCACGAACCACTCGAGTTGGGAGGCCTCCGAAATCTGCAATTTGGCGTGCCTACCTGGGTGGTGGGTACGCGGAAAGAGGTCTGGTCCGGAAGAGGACGCGAGGCAAAATGCAAAGAAACAAAGGGAAGGAAAGGAGAGGAGCTCCTTTGCTCGTTGAAGAAGGTGGCCAACTACCTACTCAGTGAGCGGAGCTAGTGGAAGAAACGATCGTGTTTGCGTCTACTTTTCGAAGGAAGGCAAAAGTAACCGGCAATGAGAAACGCACGGGGATTAAACAAGGAAAAAAAATGGGAAATAGCAGCGTTTCAAAGGTACTCGCCTACGGGCAGCCATCCTCCTCCTTCACCATCGCCACTTCAATCTCTCTCTCGAGACGACCGGGGCTGTTTTCGGCAATTTCTCTAGCAGGTCTTATTAAAAAATGTGAAAGAGAAGGCTGGGGATGAAAGGAAGCACTATGGATTTCTCTAGTTCGTTCCAACGAGGAAGTCGTTCTGAAGGGGCAAGGAACGAGAAGGACGATGAAGGAGATCCGAAGAGGTACGCTGCCGTGAGGTAAAAGGAGGACATCTTAAATTTTTGACGAGACCACTCGTTGGGCAATGGCAACAGCAGAAAACGAGTGGCACCAGCAGCGGTTGGTAGCCGAGCTAGGAGGCGCTGTCCGCCAAGCCGAGCCGAGCCGAACTGAGCTACAGCAACAGCAGCGGCGGCGGCGGCGGCGGCGGCGGTGTTTCACTGAAGTCTGCAATTTCGCGGATGCATCTTGGCTGACCTGGCTAGAGTCGGAGAGAAGGGGAAGAAGTGAGAGAAGGTCTTTGCCCGCTTTAGAAGAACTAAAGCGCGCCTACCGCCGCTCTCCTTCTCTTTCTATCTCTCTCGTTTTATCTCTCCTCTGTTATCCTTGCCTCTCTTTCCTTTCTCCTTTTTTTCTATCTTTCTTTCACTTATATACACTTCTTTGACATGCACTCGCTCTCTTTCACCCCTTTATATTTCGGCACTCTAGAATTTCGTTCCTACTTCGATCCTCACGCTCGTGCTTCCTCGCACGCGGCACCCTCTGTCTTTCCTTCTCCGTCTTGTTTCTCTCGTTTCATCGAAGAATGGCGAGACGCCGGCCAGACCCTAGAGCCTACCGAAGCGAAAGCAAAAGACGTAGTTGGCCGAAAAGGGATGGTCGATGCTTCGCGCCCTCTCTCCCTTTCTCTCTTTCTGTTTCTCTCGCCCTGCCGTGTCGCGTTCCCTACGAGCGTGAGAAAAGGACGGAGATCGAAGACGGAGCAAGCGAGAGGGAGATGGATAAACGCATGGTATTGATCCTAGAACCCCTTGCGCCCCCGTCTCTCGCCTTATCCCGGCACCCTTCCACTATCGTGATGAACCCCAAAGTTTTGTACGGGGCTTTCGCCCCTTTTCCTATTTCTTTCAGCCCCTCGCCATTCTCGCGCTCTCTCGTTACTAGCACTATTTTCTTTTCCACGATAATTGACCGCATGAACAGTAACGATTTCCGGTCGGTGTCCATGGAACTCTTCGCCAATGTGACGCAAGTTGACCTTGAACTCGAGATATATCCTGGGCAAACGCTTTCCTCCTTTTATATGCGACATTTTTCTCGCCACCAGGCTTAGATCAGGAACTAAAGATTAGCATTTTTAAAGAGACAACGCAAGTGAATGATGCGAGGAGTAATATCTTGTGACTTGGTTTCTTAGGTTTTTGTAAGCTATGTGAACTCAGCACCCGATTTTTAAAAATCTAACTTTTCTGTACGGGAAATGATAGTATTTTGTTTGTAGTTGTTTGTAATTTCACTAATTAAAAATTGTAAAAAATGAATCGCATCCAACATTGAGATATCTGAAATCCGGTTGCGCAGTCTTTATCAGTTGTTTGTAATGATTTTCCCCTCATTTGTGGTTGAACCGGTCAAAAGTTATAAAAAATCAAAGGAACAGCAAAATACTAATTTTGTCATATTTGTTTGTAGTGATTTTCTAAATCTACAAATGATTCTGAAAAGGATTGCACAAAGTTATAAAAAATCAAAGGAACAACAAAATACTAATTTTGTCATAGTTGTTTGTAGTGATTTTCTAAATCTACAAATGATTCTGAAAAGGATTGCGCAAGCGGATTTGCGATATCTCAACAAATGATAAAATTAACATTACAAACGAAATTATTGTTACTACAAACAACTATAAACGAAATGCTATCCTTTCCCGTATAGAAAAGTTAAATTTTTAAAAATCAGTTACTAAGTTCACATAGCTGTTTTTGTACACGTTTAGCGTAACTTATAGTGATTTTATTATCTTTTATAATTATACAAATTATGTATTTTCTATACATTCAAGTAACGCAACAGGGATGATTTGATACGCAATGTATTTAAAAAAAAACATATTTTGTGTAGACTAGCAACATGGTACAGTAATGTCTTTCTCAATGAGAATTACCAAGATGATATCGTGGCTTTCAGAGATGTCATTAGAAGAGTAGAGAAAATAAACCAACGTAGTTTTGCCTTTCCATTCATAAGAATGATAGAAACGATGTTGCTTGTCTACCATCACTTTGGAAGCAAGGGAAAATACAACTCACAGCCAGCAGAAAAACAGCGTTTTTAAATTTTAATTAACGCCAACTACTTTCATTTTTTTTTCAGACGCAGCAGCTAGTGAAATCCAACTACCGTGACATCATATCGCCATGTAAAGCAAGGAAGTATCGATCTCCGTTTACCGTAAAAAGAAGCCACGCGTTAGATGAAGCGAGACGGCAGTTCTGTGATATAAACTATTGGGCAACATTGTACTCACAACGTTATCACTCGCGTCATCATCGCGACAAGAAGTATCGACGAGTGCCGTGTGAGTCCGTTGGAAGAATTCGAAAGATAAACAAGAGCGGTCGTCGGAGAGCGATAAGCTGGAGCACAAGCGGGCAGGGAAAGTAGTGGCCGCTGAGGAAGGCGGTGGTGCTGACGAAGAGGGTGGAGGAATCCGGTGGTGGCTATCGGTGGTTGCACGTCGTCGGCTGCCGTGACGCGCAAGACGACGACGCGGACGCGAGACGCGCGAGGGGAGGTATGAGGAGGCGAGAGTGACGACGCTGCCGTGGTGCTGCATCCTCTCGCACGGATCGTGAGAGGACCGGCGGCCGTCCAACGCGGCGGCAGTGGGGCCCACACGGAGATAAGAATGGCCCCCTTCAATATGGCGAGCGTAGCAGGCCTCCTAGCCACCTGCGCCGCCGTTGCTGCTTCCGCTGCCCACCTTCTGCCGTTGCTGCTGTTGCTAATCTGCCCGCGAGGGACCCAGGCGGAACAAGGTAAGCGCTCGTTTCACATTCGTTTGTCCGCCGCTCTATTCTCTTCTGCTTACCTATCTACGTAGGGCTAATCAAGCCCGAGATGATAGTCCGCGGCGACACCTCGGGTCGCGATACATCGCGCCCGATTGCCACTCTCGGATGTATACTTAGCCAGATGTATCGGGTTAGGTAGGATCGAAGCGGTTACTACCGCCCGCACCGCCGCGCCGCTGCCGCGTGATCGACCGATCTGTCGATCGTCTCGAGAAGGCGGGGTTCTTCGATGACCGCTTATCGTCAACTCGAATTGCCGATGACTTAATTATCTTCCCGTTCACTGAGGTTACTTCTTTCAATCCGGGAATTAAAATACTTTCAGATCTCGTTAATCGTTGCGGTTCGTTGAGAGAAATAGTTTAGTATAAAGTATTCTCAATTGTCCGCGAAGAACTTTGTTTAAAGTAAATTGAGATTGTATCGCGGAAATGTCCGTGACAGTATTGCGAATACAAATTAATACGAATCGATCAATTGCGAAGAAGAACTTAATATGACTGATAATTTCGTGCTACTATAAGTACATCTCCTTTGTTCCGATCTGAGCCATTGGTATCCTTCTTTCGACTAACGGCGAAGCGAACGCGTAAGAGACACGTTAGCTCGCATCAAGCCGACGTTTCCTGACGCTCCGGTCGTAATTTCGCGGCGCGGCACGGCGCGGCGGCCGCGTGATTTATTGCACGGAGACGCTGAATACGAAAGGAAGAGAGAGAGAAAGAAAGACGAAATTGCCACGACACTAATTGCGTACGCGCCGCTATACTTACTCACACGACTATCCTAGCGACCAATCACATGGTGGCTATGAGTTCCTCGTCTACTTTAACTCACATTAGACTGTTATTTTATATAATCCGCCTGCTTCTCCTCTCCCTCGCGAGACAAAAGTTTCTAATTCTTATTTAACATCTCTTTTAATATATCATGATATATGTATGCGCTCGTGGCCTCAAAGACTGAGGACTGTTTTTAAACTAGCGAAATTTTTACGGTCCGCGTTTAATAGTCCTTTTTTCGCAATTTATATCTCTCAGATGCATTTTACTTTAAATATACTCGGACAGCCGAATGAGGGGAAGAAATTTCAGGTCCACTTACATTAACTAAGCTCTTTGTTTCTTGTCTGTCCTTAATCGCGATATAATTCCTCGTCGCATCGAGATTCACGGTAACGCACTTTTAATTTTCTTTTTTCTTCGCCCCTGCTTTTTTTCCCTTCTTGCGAGCACCGAGTCAGTGTCCCGAGGCGATGGATGTTGTTTGCTCGGATAAAGGATTCTTCTGTGTGCACTGCCCTCGTCTCGATCGTTGCGAACGTGATTTAACGGAGCCAAGATTGGCCTTCCAGTCCCATTATGCGTTTCTGAAGATCATCCACGCGGGCTACGTTTTCCATATTTTAACCGAAAAAAAGTCTGGCGCCTCGGGCGTCTCGATGGCTCACCCTCTCCGCGGCCCCTCTCATTCCCCCCCATTTCGTAGAGGGGAATAACGATAATTTCGTAATGTGGACCAATCTTCCGAATTGCAAGATCGTCCGAGGTGCCGGTAGTTAGCGTTCGGGGATTAAAAGGGGATCGTTTCGTCGCGCTTTTGGGGACGGTCGGCAGCGGCAGCTCGAGACGTAGAGACGCCTTCACGAATTCGGCCAGCAAACTCGCGGCGTCCCGCCTTATTTTATACAGCGCGGTTTTGGAGCGTTTATGTAAAATAAAATGCACACGGGTAGTCTCCGCACGTGCGATTACGGGCAGGGAATTTAAACAGAAATTAAAATAATGCAATTTTTCATTACATCAATTTTTTCCCCCCCAAGTACCAAATTCAAATATTTATCACATACTTTTGATATCGTAAGAGAAAAGAATACATTTCTTACAATATGTGAGGCATGTAATCGATAACCAATTTATAATTATTGTACATTATATTTAATGCCCCGGATGTACCGGAGCCACCTGCCCTGACCTTTATATGTTCGACTAGATAATAATCAAGGCTAAGGTTTCCCCCTATCTCTACACGCTCCCTCGCTCTTAGTAAATTTTGGCCGTTTCGGTTTCGAGATCTCCGGGTTACATCCTGCGATCGCGGCCACCGCGGACTAGCCGCGGCAAGTTTCCCCGGCGACCCTTCGGGAGTTCTTCTCCCCCTCCCGGCACGTAACGCGTTTAATGGAACTTGCCGAGGATCTGTTCCCAGTGGACCGTGTCTGCCAATGGAGGCGGCTAACTTCATTTCCTCCGACTCGCACGAAACGCGAGCTCCTCGTTATCCTTACTCCCCCCGCGATATCTTTGCGCGCTACCCGCTTCTCTTCCTACCCGTCGCCGCCGCTAACATCCGCGAACTTTATCCTTCGATCGCACTCATGATCCCTAAGACGCGCGTCCATTACCTTAGTTCCCGAACTTTGCAGGTACGAGCGCAGCCGGTAGCATCCGAGAGCATTGCTCGCGAATTATCAGGACTTAAAATTCTTCATCGATACGTGACATCTTGCAAGATCGAATTTCTAAATTGCTTCCCCGAGTTCTGAATGCATACTTTCTTCGATCTTTCCCCTCGATATGCATCTAGATGATTCTCGGTGATTTTCTATCTCTTCAATATTAAAAAGATTGGGCGATGCCCAAATATATAAATATAGTATTTAACATTTTTAATTTTTAAAAGCACTATTGAAATTTACGTTTAAATAGCGAAAATAATAGAGGTATCTATTTTACGATCAAGATTTCTTAGATTACTGAAATTCTCTCAATTATACGTAATTTGGCCTCGCCTCCTCACCCGCACCCGATCGTGCTCTTTCTAGGAATTTAGACGAACCTATACGGCAGTCGAAACTCAATTACTTTCTCGAAGCAAGGCCCACGAGCGCGCTACGGTACCACGTTCTCTACTACCGTCCACTCGCGTTCCGAACTCATTTACTGCAGAGGCGAGTCCATCGTTTTGCTCGCCGACGATGCGATCGGCGAGAGAGTCGGCGAAACCCCACCCAAGACTCGAAACTTCCTTTCATTCGATTCCGTTGCACATTAGCGGACATTAGCCGAGAGAGCCAATGCGAAATCAGAAGTGGACGAAATCGAAATTACGAGCGGACTCGCAAAAAAGACCTCCGTCTTCCTTCCCTCCCGTCTCGTCTCTGTCGCTAATTTGTGCCGCTGATTCTCTTATCGTAAATGCATTAATCGATGCTGCTCCCTCCCGACGTAACTCTTCTCGGGTGACCTCTCCCCCAGGAGATTAATTAAATTTCAGCTAATCCCGGGACGAGCGATCCCTCGTCTCCGTCTCTCGTCGTCGCATCACGCGCGAGTTTCCGAAGCTCTTTCGCAGCGTCTCGCGCGCGCGCTTCGTGGTAGACGGAGCGAGTTTGCCTCTCCGGCAACAGCGAGGAAGAAGTTAGCGATTCCCCGGTGCAGGAACGGCGGATCGGGATATCGGGAGCAAGGAGCGGCGGTGACGGGCGGTAGCCGGGAACGGGTCTCGCGAGAGGCAGTCCTCTCTTCCCGAGCAAACTCGATTGCCTCCGCGAAAAGGCAGAAAGACTCGTTCGAGCTGCGCTCGTGGCCGTGCGAGAGCCCAGCTCGTCGTCTTCACTCCTTCCTCCTTCGGCTCCTTCTCTCGTCCTTTCTCACTTCTCCTTTCTCTCCCGGCTCTTGCCTCTCTCTCTCTCTCTCTCTCTCTCTCTCTCTCTCTCTCTCTCTCTCTCTCTCTCTCTCTCTCTCTCGTTTCTTGCTCTCTCAGGGCACGGTGAGTAAGAGACGCGGCAACGCCGCAGGAATGCCCCCGGCCAACCCACCGCATGCATACCTGTACAACCTACTACTCTGATCCTGGGCCCCGACTGTACACGAAGAAAGCCTGGCAGCATCCTATCGGCCCGACAAGGACGGAGTAGGACTTGTCCCCTATCGTCTGAGAAGCGAAGGGAAGAACGCGTGAGAAAGAGAGGGGAAGGAGACGGAGGGAAAGAGAGAGAGAAGGAACGACTGTGTGTGCTTGGCTCTCTTTGTGTATATTCGCGTACACGTGTACGTGAAGGTGGAAGCGAGGGCTTATGGTTCCGGCCCCCCTGTGTGCGCTGCCCATGCGCGAGGAAAAGATCACACGACGAATGTAGGCTACTCTCATTGACCGAACTCAACTGCGCTATGGTATCATGGTTTAAAGGGGGGAGAAAGAGAGAGAGAGAGAAATAGAAGGGGAGGGCAGGAGGAATTCGCGATGGTACTTCTCCAGATGCATCGGTGCACCGCGGCGAAAATGCATCTATCGCGAAATTGACCGTCTTACGACTTGAGCGTTATGCGCTCCGCTGCAGCATTATGCAATGCCGAGAGGTACGCGTTATCCCGTGTCTAGCAGCTCAAGGTATTAACGAACGCTCTCCATAGGTAAAAAGTAATAAAGTTCTGAATGCATAGCAACTATTCGGGAAGAATGAGCGTGATATTGAAATTACCGCAAGTCGTCTGTCCGATTTCGATATCAATTAGGAATGAAAACAAGCATATGGCGCTCGAGAAATTAATATGTTCGAGGCTATCAAATGTTCGTTATCGAAAACCTGTCAACGTCCCGATACGACGTTTCACTTAAATCGTCGAAGGATGATTCGATCGATATCCGTGAACAGACAGGGGGCATTCGCGTTCGATCACACTGTCGGTCGATCTTCCAAATCGGCTCTGTGGCGCGCCGAAAAAACTTCATATTTTTAACTCGACGCTGTCGTGTACTCTTTTTTCTCCCTCCCTCNCTCTCCCTCTTACTCTCTCCCGTGAAATATCAATGCGATTTAAATATTCAATATCATCGGCGACGTGCAATATCTGCTCTCGGTGGCCCAAGCTGCGCCACAAAGGGGCGACCCAGTACAACCTGCCAGAATAAAAATCAGTATTTTTCATCCCGACGGTTTTTGTTTCGTCAGATGATTGGACGAAACCGCGCCCTCCCCTCGTCCTCGTCGCCCTCCCCTTTTTAATGCCAATCTTACTACTATAAATACCGCCGAGTCGGGCTTTCCGCAGCTGGACCACCGCAATTTCGCTTCCGCTGAAAGGAAACCGTCATCGGTGGTCCCTTTGTCGCGCGTTTCCTCTTCGTAGATTTTCCAGCGACGACGACGGCGAGATCGCCCCGATCGCGCCGCAGAGACAAATAAACTTGTCAAACTCAACGAGGCGGGAAAAACGTGCGGCGCGAGAGCGAAAGAGAGAGACCTCGCGACACATATGTGTATGTACATCTTTCTACATATTTATACACGTGTGCGTTTGTGTCTGTGTAAACGCGCTTTAAATGTATACGTAACTCGGCGCAAAACGAGCATCGCGCGAGACGAAACGCGATATGCACGCACCGGGTACACGGCTGAGCATAAATTTTAATCGCGGAGAAAAATCTCGCGAGAGAGTGAGACGGAGGGAAGGAGGGGAGAGAGGAAGAAGGACGTCGGTTAAGAAGAGGAAGAGACAGATATAGAGATATATAGAGAAGTTAGGCATGCCGCCCAGTAAAACGCCTCGAATAGCGGGGCCCGAAGTACGCCAACGACGAACGACCTCGTGTTAGCCCCGTGTTACGTGTTTCCCCCATTTCAGACGGGTATTCAAACCGGTATAATTTCCGAGCTTCGATGCTGTAGGCCAGGAGTGTCAAGCTCGCTTCTCGCACGGCCCGTCCTAAACATTCAAATTTGTTGATAATTGATTGCTGGACATCTTGCGATATAACGTTTCATTTTATAGGAGAATAAAATACTGTGCGCTGCAAATTTAATATAAGTAGAGAAAGAACTGAAAAAAACTCTCAAAATATTAATTGATACAACTTATAATCTTTAACTCGTTCACGTACGTGTAAATCTTCAGATTGTTATGATTGATTATTCGCTAGATAGCTTTAACATCGTTTCCTTTATATACAACGTTACCCCTGCGCGAGAATAAATCTCGCGGAACGATATTCCCGATAATTTTATTACGGAGCGCGAGGACGGGAGGTAGCAATTTGTTGAGCAGGGAAACAATATGCGAGGAGATCGAACGAGACGAATTGCTTCTCGAAAGTCGAAAGTGGCGTATATCGACATCGTGTATATGCTCCGGCGCGCGCGGCATTTTATATGGGTATTCTCTCCCCCGCTTTTTACACCCCCGGTGTGCGCTGCCGTCTAACAGCGCGCTTTCGTTTCTTTCTCCGTTGCGCGTCTCTCTTCCCTTCTTCTTCATCCCTATAAAGTCTCTCGAGACGTCGCGACGAGGGCGTGAGCGTCGGCTGGTTACATTTCCTAGCAGACCATTATTTCTCTCTTACACCTACGCGCGCGTGCGAGCACGCCTCATCCACACAGACGTATACACACACACGCACACACACATGAATCGGCACGGCACACGTACATCGCGCGAGCTCCGGGTATTTTCTCCCTTTTTGCCCCCGCTACTACATTACCTTTTCCGAGCAGCAGGGAGTTAGGAGTGTCTCGCTGCATATTAATGAAAAAATTTGTGACTTCCCTCCGTCATCCAGCAGCGGCAGCAGCCGCTGCCGCCGCCGCCGCCGCCGCCGTCGCACCTGCGAAAAAAGGAAGAGCGGAAAAAAAGAAACGAGTGATTTCTCACCGCTGGTTGGATTCTCCGTCTCCTCCCGCGGCCACGTCCCTTTGGATACGTCTCTTGCTCCTTTTGTGCACGACCAGCGACGTTATAATGACACTGTAAATAAGATATCTGGTACAGTAAGTACCAGATTTCGTTTCGAAGCGAGCAATGCTTGAAAATGAACATGATACGACCTCGTCTAGGAAGTCTCTCGCGAGTCTCTAGTCACAGTTATACGCGTCAATTGAACACGTTGGCATTCTAAATAATTCATTATGCTTGCCAAGTCGGGTTCGTTATCATCGGGATTAGTCTTGACTTTTGCTCGCGAGAGGACGCGATGCATGGAACGACATTGTCTCTTCCGCATACTAATAAACGAAGGCGATTTCTTGATCGCAGATGAAAGCTCCGCGATCGCGAAGGCGACGCGTTGGACGGTATTAGCGCGATATACAGCTAAATAAGGTTCGGGTTGAGTGAATAAGCGGAACGGCCGGATCAGGTACGCACGAAGGTCTCACGTGTACCTATCGGGAACGAGTTTGGCGTCGTCTATTCGTGCGGAACACGATCAGGTGCGCGTAATTGCATTTCTAAGACTGCGTAATAGCCGCGCCGCGCGAGGTTTAGGTGGCGAGCATATTCGTCGTCGCGTACTGCACTCGCGGGCCCGCCTTTTAACGCCGACGAGGCATTTAATGTCGCGCACGGTAATAAACGTTGAAGCGATGAATTTAACGCGCGCGGGGTCTCTCGATATTTCAACACGGCCGTGTTTCAAATCCCGCTAATCCGAGACCGACCGCAAGTCGATCTCGCGCGAAATGACCTCTCCGCGCTCATGTCGCGTCATGTAAAACGCGCCGTTATCGAAATCTTCCCGTAAGATCTCGGGGTTATTGTACGGAGAATTCCGAAACGCGACATTTCGCGTCTTGTTTATTTATTTGAATACATATACGGTGACTATTACGAGAGATTCTTTAATAGCCACGTCGACGACATCATCGGCTATCGGGCATCAGGACACTTTAAATGATCCGAGGTTTTTGGGCACGCTCTGACAAGATCGTTTCGCCATTTCCACCGCGTGGACCACCGAGGTCACCGTCGATGGAACTCGGCCGGTGATTCGAACGAGAAATGAAATGAGATAACTTATGCGCACTGCTGACTCAGGTTCCTCGTTATTTCGGATCGTGTCATAAAATCTCAGTCTTAACAACGCACGCGAGGATACACCCCACCCTGTAAGCTGGAATTGAAAGATTCCTGGGAACGTCGACCGGCTGAAAGAAAGAGAGGTAAAGAAAGAGAGAGAGAGGGAGAGCGAAAGGAAAGAGAAACCGCAAATATCTCCTTCGACCGCGAGAGCGAACGCTTTGCTAATGAACCCTCTCATCGCCCTCATCGTGCTGATTAACGACTTCTCGAACGAACGAATCAGCCTTCGCGCGCTGATCAATATCGCGTTTTTTAGGAAATTATATCCACGTGGATAGCCGTCGCCGTCCCTCAACTCAGGCGAGTCCCGCGATTCTATTTTATAATTATTTCTACGAATTGCCGGTATCTTCATCCGCTCATCGGATCCGCTCATTTTGGAGGTTGCTAATAAACTTCCATATGTATTCCGAGATATTAGTAAAAATGACGACATTGCGAGGCATTATTTATTGCACGAAACTTTTTGCTGCGTGCAGTTAAGTAGCTTTTTACAGTTGGATGTATCAAAACGATAATCTTGATTTTTATCTGTTTCTCATTCCCCCGCGAGTTCTTGATTATATTCATTATCAAGCGGTATGCTAAGATAATTTATAAAGCGAATACTTTCTTGGAACACTTCGTACGATTAATCGAATGCGGTTGTGGACTGAAGCTCGATTCGTCATCCGAATTCCAAGGATACGTTCTCCCGACAAAGCGGACACTTTTATGGAAGGCGGTGTCGTTACGCGGAAGAGCCGGTAGCATATGGAACGAGGACAGAAAGAGGCCAGAGGAAAAAGCGGGGAAAAAAAAATAATCGTAATCATCATTGCTCGCCCGCAAAAAGGAACATAATGAGCAAGTCGCTAATAAAATAATTATAATATTGGGAACCCAGTAATAGATTCTCGGAACACATTAACCGGTCCTTTTTCTCTCTCTTCCTCTCTTTTGAGATAAATCGTCCTCGCAGCGTGTGCACCAGACACGAAAGAGAGAGACGTCTGTGCGCTTATCACGCATGCAAGACACGTGCAAAATCGTGGCACGTCACGATCGGACAACGGCCACGTGCAATACGTATACGGTACGCACACCTACACATGTAAATGCTTGTGCACGCGCGGAAACGCTTTGGCGTATATCTCTAATATTCTCGGCATGTGGAAATTACCGAGCCGTATAAACTGCCGATCGGTGGCCGACAAATCGCGTTGAGGAAAATATACGGAGTGTCCTAGGTTCCCCCGCGCGCGCGCGCGGCCTTTCACGGCCCTTTTCCTGCTGCCTTATACGCATCCGGAATATTTCTCGTCCACGTGCAACCGCGACGATCGAGAATTATTTTTTTTTCCTCTCGGCGCTGTTGATTAAGCCGGATATATACGGTACCGATCGCGTCTCGTTCGCATGTGGAGGATTATCGGTATGCGGGATTATTGACCCGCATAAATCTCTCGGATAAAGGCAGAGCGTCGCGACGCGGCGCCGGGCAGCGGCAATTTTCCGATGATTTTCGCTGATCGCTTCGGCGAATCGACGATGCGGTAGAAAAATAATAAAGCGTAGGCGAGAGAGGCGCGGGACGCGAGAGATACGGCCCACCCCGATATTCTAACGAGATATTTATCCTCTTTTTTGACGGTCGCGCCGGCGAGATCGCGCCGGGCCAATTAAAAAGAATAACGAGAAATATAATCGGCCGAATCGGAGTCGGTCCGGTTCGGCTCTTTCTCTCCCTTTTTTTCGATACACCTCGGGACAGAGGACGGTTTTCGGCAGATATTTAGACCGATTAATTTAATTATCGCGATCACGGCATAGAGATGTGCCTCCTTGTAGAGATCACGGGCGGAAATTTACATAGCGATTCGAGATTCGGCCGTTTAAAAAAACCGGATCGGGAGCGCGCGGCGCAAACACGGAAGAGCACCGAATCACCCCGGCGCTCGACAAGAAATAATCAGGAACGAGGCCGAAATCGGGCCGAAGCATGTTGTCAAGCGAATTTATTTTTCTTCCCTGATGACGTGAACGCGGGGAATGAGAAAGACAAAGAGATCGAACGAGCCGGGTCGGTTCTATAGTTCTCTTTGTCCGACGATCGTTCGTTTGGGACGATTAATTTGATTATTGCGGTCCGATAGCAATTTACATAGTAATACGCGGCTTAAGTTCGCGAGAAAAAAGGAAGTAGAGGGAAAGGAGATCGGCAGAGGCCGTCGAAGGTATCCTCGATGGCGGAGTAGCAAATCGAGCAAAAGGAAGAGCGAAGGGAGACGAGCTTTCGTAGTCGCACGGTCGCCAAATCCTTCGCTTACACACGTCTCCTCGTTGTTTTAGATTAGAGAATTCGATTATCGCTGTCGCGTCTGGGACGGAAGGTTCCTATTCCAAAAAGCCTCACACGATATGATTTACATGCTAATACAGAAACCGCTCTCTATCTTTCTCTCTCTCTCTCTCTCTCTCTCTCGTTCTCTCTCTCTCGTTCTCTCACTGACACATGCACGCGCCGCGGCACGGGGGTCGTAAGATAAATTAAAGCCCGCTTCACGCCATGAAAGCTGCATCGTCGCGGCTGCACGTATCATCCACCGTTAATACCACTGGGAAAATTTATGAACGAATGGAGGATGAGAGAAGCGCGATGGTTCTTATTTATTTGGATTCAGTTGGACCACGATGCGCAGAAACAAATAAATATTTCGGTGAATTGGCCTTATCCCAACACAAATGATTGATATAACTTGGCTCCCGATTTTCTTTCTTTCTGTCTCGTTTGCTAATCATTTATTTTTCTGCTTATTTATGATAAGCTCATTTACATTCAGAAAGCTAAATTATGACAGAAGATTAATTATTTAATATTATTGCGTTGTAATTAACTCTTGTTAATTTTTTCCTTCATTTTATTACTTTTTATACATATTTACTGTACATCCCGCTAAGTTTATTTCGTATCTTTTATCTGCACTTGTGTAGCTGTTTATAAGAAATAATTTTTCACATATGTTCACATAAATTTTTACAATATTATCCTAAAATGTTAATAAGTGCTCCTCTCTTTCTTCTTCTCTTTTTGATGCCAATAGCGCTAAAGAACGGGGAACAAGAAAGACGGACTCAAAGAGAAAGACAACTAGAAAGAGAGAAGGATAAGGGGGTGGGAAGTGCCGAGGCGGCAGACGGGAAACAAAAGAATAGGGGGCCGTACTTGAAAAGCACAATTGAAATTCAAGATCCATATGCAAACAGCACCGTTGGCAGGAGAGGGAAAAAGAAGCTGGAAGATAGGAAACGAAGAAAGAAAGAACGACTCTATATCGAATAATCTAACCCCGCTCGTCCTCTCTTTCTATCTTTTTTCTTTCTTCTCTCTCTCTCTCTCTCTCTCTCTCTCTTTCTGTCCTCTCGAAACTCGATTTCCCGTGATATCAAGAGAGAGCTATATTCTCTAAATAATTGATTTAACATGTGTACATACATTATACGCAAACATAATAACGCTATGTAAATGGTAATTCCACCCATGCGACGCCGGCTCATACGTACAGCGTGGGCCGAGTCCACAGCAGTGTCTACCATCGCGTCGCATACGTACCCCCTTTGCCGTTCCCGCCGTCACCGCCACCTTTCTTATGCCGCCCAGTCGGACCCACGATAGTAAGCCGAGGGTCTGCGGGACCCCGCAGAGACGAGGGACCGGGGGTTAAGTTACCGAGCACCTCATATTTTTTCGTCCTCCCGGGGAATCTTCCCTTTTCCTTCCCCGCCTTACTTTTCCCCTCGCTCGCTCATCATTCGAGAAGGGCAATTTCGTCTACGAATTCAGAGAGCCACTTCCGCGATCGAAAGATTACGAAGGGGTGACGAAGCCTGATGCGATAAATGAAGTTGAAGAATAAATTTCCTGAGATGGAAATCGACGATCCCGCTGTATTGTGCATTATGGCACGCACATGTCTACGTACATCTCAATTTTCCACCAACTTTTCAAGATGATGATTATGATATGTACATTCTTCTTTAATACTTTTGTCAATCAAATGCCATTTTTTTTTTCAAGAAAGAGAGATCATATAATTATTAGATATATTCTCAGACAACTTTAATATATGGGTATAAGTATTAAGCTATCTGAGCCAAATTATCAAAACGTAACCAATCAGATAAAAATTATTTGCTAATTTTTTACTTTTTTTGCTTTTAAAAATAATTTTGTTGCTTTACTATTTGATTAACGTTGTTAAACTATTGAGCTTCTTACAATTTTTTAAATAGTAAAGTAAAAAAAATTATTTTTAAAAGTAAAAAATAGCAAAAAATAACAAATAATTTTTATGCTTTACTGGTTACGTTCTGATAATTTGATTCAGCGTAATATTTACACCATTTATTTATTTCGTAACTTTACTTAACCAGAACGTTGTGAACGTGAAATTAATCCGTCAATATGTCTATATTAAACTGCGCATTGATTATATCGCGATTTTTTCATACAATGCGGTTAGGGAAATCCCTATTGGGGCATATTTGAAACTCGCATGATGAATCAATGTGTCTGTGAAGTTGGCATTTCGAAATGCGAATTTTCCCAAAATGGAGATGGCATTTAATTGTCCACGTTTGTCCATTAGTCAATGACATCCTGGCAAATGATTCGAGCTACGAACAGTGGCACCGGAAAAGAGATGTACATGGATGAATGACAAATGACGATCGAGAATTGTGAGAAACAGAGGGAATGAGAGAGAGAAATAAAGAAAAGGTAATTGATAGAGAAAGGAAGAGGGATTCTGACAAATTGGAAGGTTGTTAAAGCAGAGGCATGGAGGCGTTGCTCGCTGAAACTGAAGGAGAAAGAAAGATCTCGATAACGAGGGAGAGAAGAGAACTTGGGAGAGAGAGAGAAAGGAAATAAGTCGGGAAAAAAGACGAGCCTCGCGACACTCGTGTCACGATGGGCTTCGTAGCAGCATTTTTAGAGCCGAAATAAAGTGAAGGAACGAACGTACACCGTCGCTTGAATATCCGCTGGGCGCGCGTCGTAAGACGTAGGTGGTCTTTCTTCCTGGCGTCTCTCCCCCCCCCCTCTCTCTTTCCGTCTCATTCTCCTTCTCTCACTGTCGCGTCGTTCTCATTCTCGTTCGTTTCCTCGCCCGTCCGTTCCATTCTCGCGTCCGTCTGCACCGCGCGCGGCTGATCTACCAAACGAGCTGAGCGAACTGCATATGCCAGCAGTTAGGTGAGGGGTACATACAGCTCGCTCGCCGCACATTGAGCTTTCCGAGGCGCGGAATTGCGGTGACTTCCTCGTTCGCCAAGACCGTCCGGACGTCCCGGTTCTCTCGCTGCTGATCGATCGCCGCGTGCATGTGACGCGGGCGATCCCGATTTGCAATTCAACCCGTCAACGTCGGTGCAATGGCCAACCGACTGTCTAGTGTCGCGATTGTGATCAGCGACTCGGTAATTGAGATGTTCCAAGAGAAATCTCAGATAATTAGTAAGAATATAATTTATTTTATTACGAGAGAGGGTATTAACCAATTATGACTTAATTTTTTTAATTACTTCTCATGACGGAGATAATTGTTTCTTTAATTTTTGTATCATATATGTGATATCTGAAAACTTACTTTCTTCTTTATCTTCTTTATCTATCTTTATTTCCCCGGTTTACGTACGTAATTATTTTTAAGCGTTCCGTGATGTACCGTGATGTACCATCGTTGAAATCACACGAGATACCATAACAGTCGAAGTCGATCGAGCGGTACAATCGAATAGACTGACTATTTCAAGCGGATATTTCGTTAAACCTTAAGAATCGTAGAGCGAAGATGGTGGCGAGATACGAGGCGGCCTCGCCCGCCGCTCCGACGTACAAAATGCAAATCGCCCGGGATAAAGATGGAATCTGGATAACGGTATCAAAATCTGGAATACTTCCTCGATGCGCGAGCACGATGGGAAACGCGAGGGACGGCGAGCGTAACGTCGCCCGTTCGCGTTTACGTGTCCGTGCTGATCTTGATGAAACCGGCGGCGGCTCTCGATCCGCTCTCTCTTTCTCTCTCTCTCTCTCTCTCCGCGGAGAAAGAGAGACGGAGAGAAAAGATCCTGGAAGCTGCGCGCACACACGAAATCCTCCGTTGCCGCTCCGTGAGAGCCGGGCATTAGCGGGACCGACACCGCGGGTGGGTTTCGGTGAATGATAACCGCGGAACGGTAACGATATTATATCGTCGTGGCCGATCAGGCCGGCTGATCTCGTACGTATGCGCGCTGTGCCGTTGCCGGTGCGTGCGCGTGCGGAAGACGAAATCGTAATCTTAATCGTCCTCGTGACGGGCAACAGGTTCTCTCGCGATTCAATCGCGGGTCTCTTTGGATATATCAAGTGCGAGGGGTCGATCCCCTTACGTATGAGGACCATATGGAAAGAACGGGTCAGTTACGTCACTCATCCATCTCCTTCTTCTGGCGACCTCGCCTATTGATTTATCGTCGCGAGAAGGCATACGATTTCTTCCGTCCGTAGGGAAGGCGATCGCGCGCTCCCGCGCACGTGAGTCGCTCTCTGATTAGAGGTATGCATTGTGCATCGATCGACGGAAAGAGAAAATTGATTGACAGAATGAGAAAAAGACAGAACGGTGTCGCCCTTACGCAAGCTCGATTGGAAGCCACGGGAGATAAAGCTGACCAGCCGACGTCGGTGACCGATCACTCAGGGTCGACAGATCCCCGAAGGTTCGGACCTGGACGAGACGAGAGAGAGGAGATCAAACCTCTTCTGGCTCGTTAACTATCGACGCGATCGTTTGAACCGAAACACTATATGTCAAGAGACGTAATTTCAGTATTTCTTCGATATAAGACTTTCGAATCTTGATTGCCCGAGCCCGATTGCGAAAACGTTCGATTTGTGACAGTGAAGTAACACACTTTCGACAAAAGTTGAAAAACTTAACGTAATACGTAAATTTCTTTCTGTTAAATTTACAATTAATTTTTCACAATCGGAGGGAAGATTTATTATGCTCGGCTAGCGTGTAGAATCTCCTTCAATTTTGCCGAATGCTTGCGCCTTATATCGATTATGTCGGTATCGCTGTGATAGATTACGCGAGCAGTTTGAAATCTGACGCTAACTAATTACTGCGCACCGCCGTACCTAATCGAAGTTAAACCATTCAATAGTGGATTTGCATCCGTGACATAGTTTCTACTCACTTGCGGCAAATGTGACATAGGTATATATACCGCGATATCGTAAGCCAATTCGTTACGGCTTACAGAAACAACTTACTTCGTAAGATAGTATCAAAACAAATTTGTGTTAAAACGAGGTCGGTCCCAAATCAACCGAAAAACACGTGCATGACAGTATACAGTGTACAGTCGGACATCGTGTATACCGCTTCAGTTGAGAACATTTAAACGAAGACTCCTTTCGCCGATCGATAAGATCAGATACCTCTCTCGTTTGAATAATATGAAAAATCGAGATGGATAGATAAATGGCAGGAATAAGAGGAACCGTTCTGGATATACACTGGGTGGATTCGGGAAAAGGGGAGTGAAGGGGCGGGGGGGACCTCGCACAGAGGGCGAAGCAAGGGATCGAGGGGCGAAGGGGAGCAGAGGGCTCGAAGACGCACCATCGGTGGAGTGAGTTAGAGCCGGCGGGCAACGCTATGCATACCGTCACACCCTGCGACACGCTCCAAATTTGAAATTTAAATTCGGTACCTCTCGCGGGACCACGTTGTACACCGGTTACACACGCGCGCGCGCACACACACATATACACACCTACGCGCGCGTAGATGCATGCACACTTACAGAGGGAGATCTATGCATGTCGTGAGCCTGCATACAGGACGTCACAAAATAATTTCACAGACGCTCCGCGCTGAAAAATTCGTCTAATTAAAAGTTACTCGGCATTAAAAAGTAAGAGGTTCCATCGTGCGAGAATGGGTGGTCGAAACAAATAGATTGTAACATTTCATTTCTTACTCTGTTCTTATAATACTAGAATTTTTATAAAAAGTTGTTGATCCTCGATTAAAAAAATTCAGAAATTGTCCTGTTGTAGCGTATCGTCTAAAATATTCATCGGTGGAAAGATCGTATTGAAATTCAGATTGTAGAATACTGTAATTGTCAAATCGTCCCCTTTTGGGACACCCTGTGGAACGGGCAGAGCGACGGCGAATCAGAATGTTCTACCCTGTTCGCGCGAACAGGATGGAGCAAAAGGCAGGAAGGATGTATCGTCGTTTTCACGACGACCGACCTGCCCGTTAAGTCGTTTCCGCTCGTCGGTAAACACACGCGGGAATAGTAATTCGAGACAGGGACCCAGCGCCGTGTCCTTTCACCTCCCGTCTGCCCTCCACCTTCCTCCCACGACTGGTAAAGTTGTCTCGAGCCGTGTATGATTGTCTTGTCTGCTTGTCGCTGTCGATCGTGTTGAATTTGGGCGAAGGGAACGCTCTTTCGGGATGAGGCACGTTTTCTCGGGTGTCAGTCGAAAATCGGAGCGTGCTCTTTCGCTTTTGTATCTCGTGCATTGTGTAGCTACCGTTAGATCTCTTGCTTCGCTCTCGAAAGAAACAACTATTCAACGCAGCGAGGAAAGTCTGAAGAATCAAAAGTGTGCCTAGGAAAGTTATTCTTAAACTTTAATAATTCCAACTTCCGCGTTGTTCATTGATCATTTTCTGAAGCTCTATACATGATACTAAAATTTTTTATTAATGGAGCATTATCTAACACACACGATATAGTATACAGTCTATACTTAAATGCACTAGTTACGTCCAGCGACCGCAGAACATTCTGCAAAATAACGGTTACATCGCACTGACATCGCCCGCAAGATTGTCGGGCGTCGCGACATCGTCTTTTCTTCCTGTTCGTTCAGCCGCAAGCTTTTACCGAACGTACGTAATCGCATTTTCCTCGGTTATGATCCGAGTCACGGGAGAGAAAGAGGGAGCGGCGTCCGTAATTTTTTCTCGCTCCCCCCGCCCGTCCCCGCCGCTCCTCTTCTCGGCATTCCACGACGACACACGGCGCGAGTCGCTCGCGTCATGTGACACGTGTCCGACGGCGGGACGAAGGCGCATAATGCACGTGTCGCACGCACGATACGTAGCGGCTGCACCGGCATGTGACGACCGCCGCCGTCGCGTCATCTCCGTACCGGCGGGCGGCTGCACTTTCTCTTTTCGCGTCGATGATCGCGCATCATAGATGCGGCCGACCGGCTATAGAATCCTTAAACCGCACCGTTATCTCTCCCCCGTGATGCCACGCACTTGTGGCCAAGTAATTCCGAGGCGTAGCATCGGTCGAACAAAGTCCTGAAATTTATGCTAGCCCTAAAACGAATTCTCGAAGGGTAAGAGTCAAAATACATAAATCAAGGTGTATTAAAAAGCGTGTGTCGCAGCAAAAGTCACAGCAGAGGAAAATATGGTATATGTATAATGAATATAGAGACGTATAAAACGTTCTAAAAGTTTTTCTTTTTTTTAACAAATATTTTAGATTACTTTTTTTATCTCTCTCTCTCTCTCTCTCTCTCTCTCTCTCTCTTTCTCTCTCTCTCAAACAAACAAAAATTGTATTCAATTTTTAGTACCATAAAATTGACTTCAAATCGACCATTGCGATTGATCGCGGATAAAAGGAAATGCAACCTTTATAGCCTTTTAAACGAGGAGGAAAATGGCCAGTGCCTGCGGTTCCTTTAATAGCCGCTATAGTGATACGATTGAATAGTTATTAAAACGTCATGGCAGTCGATTGAAATTGTTGCCAGAGTCATGTCGTCGAAATTATTACAGACTACTTTAGCGCGTCTCTTTCCGCGGTCACCTATGCCGATAACTATAGCTATCTTATCCCGAAATTACCTTACACAGCTGGTACAGCGCTATAGCCATACGTGTATAGATTGGAAATGGCTCTCGGAGTAAACTCGATAGTTTCTATACGGAGACATATCTGTTTCTTACGTGGCTCAAGTTCATTCGTGTCACTACGTAATATCAAATCGATCCGAGGGGGAGGTTTGTCATCCCATAATTCATTCTTACATCTCTCTCCGTACGAGCCCCGAGAAATAAATATATCTTCTTCGTTGTAAAAAGAAGATCGTCGCAAACGACGTTGTTTAAAATGCAAATTTGAAGAAATGCGATTATAAAGCCGCGGATTGTGTCGGATATCCATCGAGTAAATCTCGCCGACGTTGGTGAATAATCCCGAGGTCTGCTAAGGCTTTCCGCGAAGTTTATTAGGAAACGATAGAGGCGATAGAAGGAGAGCAAACTCTCTTGGATCTTACTCCGTGAATTCGGTTGCGCGAAGGCGCGAGTGTGCCTATATATCCTATAAGTTCTTCACGAGAGCACTCGAATTAGATCGGCACGCTGCAGTGCAAACTCCACTCCTGCGAGATACTCTTCACAATGGGACGGCTTTAGAGGGCAACTGATCCGGCAGCTTAAAATGGAGTATGGTCCCTTCGCGATACTAATGCCCGCCGCTATCAAACTGTACTCGCGCATTCCAAAATATTCACGTATCCCCCGCGAAGCGTTCGTACAATATTCCTTCATCTGGATAGAAAATAAAACTTGTTACGGCACAACAGAGAGAAGGTTTTATTTTGCAATTTAGATTGGAATCGCCTAAAAATTTGTTTAGGTCTCTGTTGAACCAGGATCTCGTCCCGGATTAATCCCAAAGTTACATTCGGCACAATTTTTTTTTTGTTTGGAGCACGCGACCTGTCGCTCACACTCTGCATCGGTTTGGATGCAGCGAGATAATTGCAGTTCACGCGAGTGCCTCTGTCGAAACGATCGGTGGCGAGGAGATGGAAGTGCGGAGGGAGGAAAAGGATATACAAAATAGAACAAATAAAAATATATTTTACATCATACAGTTTTCACCTTTGATATTCTCCATTCATTAACGATGGATGATTGGGTATGTTCTCATCGTGTCGCGTTCTGGCTTAAGAATTTAAGGATCCGATATCTAGATAGAAACTCTGAGGACAAATTAGAAGCTGGAAACGCTTCAACCCAGTTTTCAATATGGATTCGGGCGGATATCGCGAAATGAAGGAAACCGATGAAGAGAACGAAGTGACTATAAAGACAGGAAAGGAAAGAGGGAGGCAGGGAGGGCGAAGAAAGAGCATGAGAACGGAACGATGAAAAGGAGATGCAGGAAGGAAGGACGAACGGGCTGTCAAGACTGAAGGGAGAAAAGGCGCTGGGGATAACAAAGAACGCGAAGCGCAAAGAAGAGAGACGAATGGACGAAGGAGAAGAAAGGAATGCGCGGGGCGCGTGGATGAGAGGTGAAGAGAGGAAGAACGAATCGACGAAAGGGAGAGAGAGGAGAATCGAGGGTTGGTGGCGGCCCAGACCCGGTCGATACGACCACTACCACCAACATCGCCACCGCCACCTCTACCACGATGAGCACGATGCAGGACAGAGCGCGGAACTTGGTTTCCACGCGAATGCATACACCGATACACAGCGGGGTCTTCCCGTTTCTTTTTTTCTGACTTTATGTGCCCCCCCCCCCCCTCTGTCTCTCTCTCTCTTTCGACCCCCTCGCTCTCTCGTCGTATTCATCTCCCGATTTTTTCACCCCTCGCGCTCTCGACGCCATTTTGAGAGGGAACGTCCCCCTTCGCTGGGTCGATTTCCTCACGTTGACTTTGGCACGTACTTACTGTCTTTCTTAGGATGAGCTCAAACAAGTCTGGCTATACTTTTAATTTCGTATCGCACTTTGCTGTGATATAAGATTGAGACGTGTAATTATCTGGTAAATGCTGTGATTGTATCAAATAAATCAGTTGATAAAGGATCGCATTATAAGAGCAAGCGAAAATATGAAGAAGAAATTAGAGAATTCTGTAAAGTTATTCTTCACTGCTCTTTTCCTACACGGAGAGAATTTTTCGTTATAGTTTACCGTAAAATTTACTACAAATTTTAACATGTTTGATGATAAGAGTGAGATAACTAGACAACTACATAAAAAAATCTACTAAATATTACCGAAAATGATAGGAATTTGTGAAATATAAAACAGAAATTTTATAAACTACATAATCAATTTTTATAAACTACGTAATAAAAATTACCAAACAGATTCTAATATTAATCAAACAAATTTTATATTTTATTGTGATAGATATGAATAAATCAGAGAGAATTTATAAAAATCTTCCAAATTTTAGCTATCCCACGATTACCATGATTTTTAGGCTAAATTTTAAGAGAAAATTCTCTCCGTGTAAGATATTTTTTAATCTTACAATTTAGGAAGAAAGGAGAAGAGAATAAAGACACAAAATGAGATGGAAATTTATTTATTATTACGTTATGGTATAAATTGCTGCTCGACATCTTACGTACATATTTATATCGTGTTTTCTTTGTGATTGCAGTTGTTCTCTTGGACACGACGACGGAAGAGAAACTCGACTGGACGAGATACCCGTTCGGGCCTCAAGCCAACACGCCTGGTGTAAGTACACACAAAATTTCTATCGCATGTGCATAGAAGGTATCAAACTTCTTAAAATGTTGGCGAGAAAACATTTTTTTTTTTTCATCTTTGATATGAAGGGAAATTATTTATTCCGATAGCCGCTAACCCTCGACTCTTCGAAGCGATAAAAGCACCGAGAATTCGAAAGTAAGATCAAATTCGCCCCTCCACGGATGGAAGGACGAAACAATTTCTTAAATATCGCGAATTTCCATGGAAATATTCGACGTGCCGACAGCAACATGGGGAAATTCTCGTCGACGTAGGAATTCCGCTCGCTCGCTCGCTCGCGCGCGCACGCCCGGCATCCTTTTCCGCGCGCGGCCAAAGGGAAATATTAAAAATGTCTCAAACATAAATTAATACTCTCTCGCGCGAGGTCGTTGTACGCGATTCAGCGAGTGCTCTCTCTCTCTCTCTCTCTCTCTCTCTCTCTCTCTCTTTCTCTCCTTCGACGATCGTAACAAAGGGACGCCTAGATGGAAAAAAATTCCAGGACTTCCCGACATTTTCTTCTCTCTCTGTATTTTTTTTTATTCTTCTCTTGCGGAGAGAGGAGCGAGATCTTTTGGAACTCGACTGGCCGGGTGCCGGTGGGTACCAGAAGCACTTTATAGTCTCGGTACGCGCGCGGCACATACGTGGGCTCCCGCTGGCCGATGCGCTCTCTCGGCGCCATGTTTGTTTTTCAGTTGTTAAGCGCGCAGCGGGCCGCCAGACAGGTTTAAATCAGCCTCCACCTCTCTCCGTTTCTCCTCTTCTTCTGCCGATTCTCTCCTTCGCAGCCACCACCCGCCCTTCACCATCCGTCCTCTTTCGCGCTCCACGGCCGGGCCGTATGCACCGCTCGGCCCGTGAGTCAGTCCGACCGGGTAACAAATTGCTTTTTGTTTGAACGGACAAATTAGTGATACGGCCGCACCGGCACGGCAGAGGTGCCGGCCGAAAAGACAGGCGCTGGAGAAGGGAAAAAGAAGAGGGATGCGCGGTGTTTATTTAAACATCGTGAGCACCGTGAGTGCAGTTTCGCGCACGGGGGACATCCCCCTTCCGTGACCCTACGTGGGTGTCGGCCGGATATCTCGTGTTCGAGACTTCGGCTCGATCGCGACGATAAACCGGCGGCTCCATGATTTTTCTGGCAATTTTACCGACTCGTTAAACATCTCGAAGCTTACTATAATTTTCATTGCGCTTTCATTATATCCTTCTATTTTTTCTCCATCTCTGATCCTCACTTGATATTTTAGTAACATTTGCACAAGATATCGTTGTTTAACAGGAAAAACAGCTTCTTTTTAAGCGGATTAATACTTGGGTGTCACGAATATCTCATTGTCAGAATGCCTCTTGCCACCGCCATGCTTTTTTATTTGTGTTTGCTCAATCATCAAAAATCTTCCTTCTTCTCTCTGCCCTCGATCGTGAAACGATCGAGCACGATGGCACACGCGTGCTCGTCCTCCTTTTTTTTCTCCTCTCTCCTTTCTCTCGCAACGTCGATCGTTAGTGTCGCGGCGCTAATCGGCCAGCGTAACGCTCTGTTTGAAAAGGTTCTTTGAGGCAGCTGTTGATTTTTCTGGGCGCTAAACGTTCGACGCGCCTCTCCCCCCGGACGAGACGGACCGAAGAGAAATGGCTGCGCCGGCGGACCACGCACGGGAGTCTTTTTTTTCGGGAATGACCCGAAAAAGAACGCTCTCGCTTCATCCTCCGTGAACCACTCGAGTTCACTTTGCACCTCCCGTTCCATTTCGCCCGTCGGAAGTGCTATGTCCAAATACGCGTTCTCTGTCTTCTCTCTCTCTCTCTCTCTCTCTCTCTCTCTTCGACGGACTCTTATGCGCAGAGAGACACGTGCTCCTCGTAAAAACGACCGTGATATTAGTTACACCTACGAGCCTTTAAAGTTCCTCCCAAAGCCCAAAGGTGTGTTCTCGGCGCTAAGTGTTGGTGCCCGTACGATTCTCTCGTCGCCTATTATTGACACTGTGAACATCTTCCTCACATTGAGGCAAATAGAACTCAAGCGCGGACGGCCGTTTAACGTTAAAACGCGCGTTAATAATACGAGCCGTAGTAGGTCCAAATCGATTTTTCAAGCGTACCGTCTTTCCGAATTCTGCTTATCGGCAATCTCCCTCGTTCAATCCCCGACATGTCCTCCCGTTCGGAATTCCATCCGTCTCGCACGTTCCGCAGATCGATCGGACGGACGACAAGATTTGTCCATTGCCCGGCGGTCGTGGATGACGAAAAACGATGTTCGATTTCCCGGGTCGAGGAATTCACGTTTCACGTGGTTCTCCACGCTGTACGAGGAATGCGTCGACGTACGCGCGAACTAAAGTGGAGAATCCTCTTAGGCTAGTCTCTAGGCTGATCCGCTTTCCCGTGCGATCCTCTCCCGAAGGAAGTCGTGTCGCCCGAAAGCAAGATTAATAAAAACGAGAATTTTCTCATGGTTCGCTCTAATCAGTTGTCTCTGGATAGGGATTAGCGCGCCTCTCACGCACGCCACTACCTTCGATCATACGTGACAGGAAATTTATTTCCGAGGATGAATAACTTTCCCAGAAGGAAGATTCAGGTCCAATTAGCCGCACATCGTTTATCCAAAACTCCGCCACAACAAAGAAAGGAGCAACGTTCTTATACAGTGACGAGCGGAGAAGGGGGCGAAATTATTTCCAATTGAATACATTTTAACAAATGAATTGAGCATTTAAGAGACATCCAGACATACGTCTGTGTAACTCTTAATTAAGCGCAAAAATCAAAAGATTATCTACTTGCATTTTAATTGCACGTAAAAGAAGAAACGATCGTGACATAGTTCGGAGAATACTCTTCCGTCGTTTTAATCACTCTTCTCCGGTCGGCATTAATAATATCCCAAACACGATAAGTACGCGCCCTTACAACTGATAGCGAGGCGGTTATTAATATACAAGTAAATGGAATTAGCTCAGACTATTTGAACAGACCGACAAAGGGGAGGACAAGGCTCGCAGCAAAAAGATGCTTTGATGCTGTCGGCGAGGGTCAAAACTCGCATAAAGGGCCGAAGATATACTCTATCGCCGTATTATATATTCTATCTCGATGCCCTCCCGACCGCGACGACTTTGGACGGAGGATGCGGAGAAACGTACCGCTGGAATTAATTAAGCGTCCTTCTCGCTGACCCCGTAGCTTACTTCGCATCGATTTAAATCCCGTCCCCCAGGCTTTTAACTCAATTTTTAGTACGAACCAGAGGGAAAAAAACGGGAATTTCTGAGTGTCTGTAATTTCGACTTTTTAGAAAATCATATTAAACATAATTCTTCGTAATCTTGGAAAAGTACATAAAAACTTATCGAATTGGCCATATCGAAATATCGATAAGTAGAACCTTAAGAAAAATAGAGCGAAAGAAGAAATCGGGAAAGTTCCCGTTGAAATTCCAAGCCACTTAGGAAAGACTAACGACGGCGCTCTTTGATTTCGTTCTCGCCACTTTACTTCAAGCTAATTTCCATGCTTAAGAAGTCGTAATCCGATCATGACTGTTGAAATGAAGAAGTTTCGCTCACCCTTTGAGAATATCGACTTGCACTTGGCTGAAATTCGATAAAGTCGCGCGAGAATTCAACGGATGGAGAAACATTCTCCGGTCTGGCTGTTTCCATAGCGAGCCGGCGCGGCGCGGCGCGTTTCGATATCTTTCGATATTTCCGCGGGGGGTCGATCGTCGAGTCGGATTTCTACCGGTAACGACTCTGAAATCGGATAGATTTTCGTCTCTCGCCCGTTCCGTCGAAATTTATTCTATGAATAGGAAAACGGGATGCGATGCGATCGCGCGCGCACGTTTAATAGGAAGGCGAGAAACACAGAGGCCATTGGTCCATTGAGAGTAACGGTCTCTTCCTTCCACGAGCGTGTCCGTCGATCGTAGTCGAAGGCGAATGCTGGTGGCTCTCCGCCGGGAGATCTCTCGCCGTTCTTTTTGTCCAAAAAAATTTATCGTCATCTTATTGCGAGTGGAGGTCGTTTCCTAACGCTACGGTCCATCGCAGGACATGGAGAGAAAGAAAGAGAGAGAGAAAAAGAATAAGGGAGCCCAACATTTAGAAAGTCTAATAAACAAGAATGGAACAAATTTAGGGAAATACTGTTCTGTGTACTTTTATGTGTAATGTCTCATTAAAAGTAAATTATTGGAGACCCGACGGCGTACAAGTATCGTCGAAGGATTTTCGAGGACATTGAGAGAAAATCCACTGTAATAGGTTTCAAATAGGTACGCCGAAAGATTTATCTTCTTAAAGATAGAAAAGGCTGATAGTCTTAATTCCAAGCTTAATTCCCGACGATCCTCAGATTCTCGATCGATTGTAATTTGGAAACTCTCGAAGCCTCTCGGTACTCTGGGCCAGGAAAAATTTACTGCAAAGTGGAAACAAAATTACGTTTAAAATATTATCCGCAGTTTCGAATTGCTGACAATTTGCGATTACAGATATATTATGTGTATAAGTGATCTGCGTAGCGAGAGCGAACGAGCGATGTTGAATTAAAGTAAAAAAAACTCCACAACGGTACTTCAATAATACAATAATGATAATGGTGCTCCGATATTCGATAAACAGCAATCTGCCTTCATCCAAAGTATTCGGGAACTTGCCTGCCGAAAAAAAGAACGGCTTCTCGCCATCTCGCTTCCGTCGGATGCTCATGGTACCCCGAGTTCATTTTGCTGATGAAACGTGGCTGATCGCGGTCGCAGTTCCGACGAAAAGACCTGCCCGCCACGGTTCGCACGTGGCACTCAGGCTTCTATCTGACCGTTTCATCTTTCGCTTCCCTCATCTTCATCCATCCTTTCACCCCTTCTCATCGTCTCCCTCTCTCCGGTAGCCGTCTCTCCTCCCGTTCTTCTTCTTTTATCTCTCCTCTTACCGTCTCCTGTACCACCGGCTCCCCCTTCTCGTC
>JAJVSH010000045.1:471374-490748 GCA_021460005.1 Tetramorium alpestre | reverse complement strand
CTTCCAGGATCTTTTCTCTCCGTCTCTCTTTCTCACTCCGTGGCACCGGCTATTTAACCGCGCCCGTATCTGCATCTAAATGCGCTCCCCGAATGCGAAATTCACATAGTGATATGTGACTCGGGTAACCGTGTCTTCTTCAGGATCTCAACTCGAGTCAAAAAATCGCCTTCGCGGAACGCGACAAGACGCCCGCGGGAATGTAATCGCCGTCAATGAGAATATAATATATACGCGCAACACAATTTTATGAGACTCTGAAGCAACGGAAGTTTTTCAAATCTCTTTCGAATAACGTATACTTCTTGACGCTACAAAAATTCATAAAACAGAGACATTAGACCATGTACGCATATCTGTATTTTATATCTTGTAGACAACTAAATATATGCGGGAAGAACGAAGCGCGAGCACGTCGAATGCATGCGGAGGAGCGCGTAAAAGTCGACGCAGCTGCGAGCATTCCATCGAGTCGAGTGGCAGTAGTAAATATCGGGTTACTTTTCGGGCCATATCTGTAATAGACTAACTGACTATTAGCTAAATATTTATTAGCTAGATAAGCACACCTGATTTATTCCTTCCCCCTCCCATGATTCCCGGGCGTTTGTTGTGAGAACCCATTAACCGCGCCTCGCCATCGACATTATGATCCGTCTACGACTATTTAAAAAAACATCTTCATCTCCTACCGGTGGCACGATTCACCGGGGAGATTAACTACGCGCGGGATTGATTATTTAAAACCGTCTTATCGGGTGACGCCACCCGTTCGGATTCCCAAGCCTTTCGCCTAATCGCTTCTTCTACCATTGCTCATTTATATCTGATCGTGATTAAAAAGGAGGCAGAGTTCTCCGTTGTATTCGAATCTCGAACATATCATCTCGGAGCGGAAATTTAAGACACTTGTCGCACGTATCCTTCTCTTCCTCCTTAGATTGTATACCCTGTGTTTCGCAACGGGAAATGTACGGGCACGTATACTGATTTCACTAATCGAGACTCTCGATTTCACGCTAACGCAATCGCATTTCCGTTTCTTCCGAGTAGACGTGTCTCAATGTTTCCTTTCACCTCGTCTCACGTCGCTATCTTACCAATGATAATAAAGAAAGCGGTCGATACGTGCCGATCTTTGATGAATCATCCCATTTATCAGTAAAGTTATGTGCCTTTGATAGGCTCATATTTCTGATATCGTGCGTCAATGAAAGAGAAGCTACATTGTAAGATCGAAAATTTATTTAACGTTAACAATGCTTCGAACGTGTTTGAGGAATTTTGCGAAATTCAAGCAGTTAATTTTTTATCATTAAATATTATCCAGATCTCTAATAACACACGCCGGCCACCGTTGTGTTTATGTGCCTGCAAACCGTTACGCATGCATCAATACGGCGTAATGTGAAAGGAGAAATATGTCTCTGGTACTTAAGCGAGATCGCCTCGCGTATAACGCTCAATGTTTAATGGCGAGGTATCGAACGCGCGAATAGCGCTCGGGAAATAGTAAAACTCGTTCTCACGGAAACGTGTCGGCGAGTTCTCGAATTGCAAAACGGCCGCGCACCGCCTCGTAAAGTGTCACTAGGGCCGCGCGCATCGGGACCACCCCGTATAATCAAGGAACCTCTTTTGCATGCAGGCGAAGCTCACGCAAACGAACGAAAAGTATCGATTACAGATTTCTCATCGAGTCGCCGCGGCACAGAAACAAATCGCCTGCACCCTTTAATTGCGCCACTCGGCGGCACATTTCGTAAAAGTTATGACAATGACGGATTCTTACTTTCTCACGCGTGATTTTTTTTTTCAACGATCTTGAAACCGTCACTTATTGAGTAACTTATATCAAAACATTTAAAATTGTGTTGTATAATTATCACTTTTTAAATTTGAACATTTTTAATACTTGCAAAAAAATTATTTGAAAGTGTGGTGTTATTTATAATATACACCAGGCTTACATAAATATTTTATATAGAAATATAGTTCATTTGTACTAAGACAAATTTATTAAGGCAAATTACAGATATAAGTAATACGATTTATTTATGAGGAATTAAGGTCATGCTGTCATATAGTTAAACGAGACATATATGGTCTGCGTGTAATTTGATAAGATAAAGCGCGAGAACCATAAAATTTCATATCCAGTGAACATGAACCGCATCATAAAAGACAGATTTATTTTTGTCTGTGTGCTCCCTTCTCTCTCTTTCTACGCCCCTTATTACTCACTCGTCAGATAGTTTAAGAAAATTTGCCTCCATTCACTTATCACGCAACGTAAAACCATCAAGTTGAATTGACGCGCGAGTCGTAAAGCCAAATTTCTTTGCGAAACGATCGTTAAGCGTTTCTGAATTAATTATCAAGAACCCGATGAGTTCCGTATTCTCGTTTACGTGCACTTTTCGTATATTTAATGAAATGATACGCCCATTATTAAAAATTAATCGTAATAGATCCGAAAACGGACAGCTGATTAAAGTACATCCCGTTCGTACGAAAGGGAGAAAATAATCGTTCAATGTGATCCTAATTAAAGGAAATCGGTCGAAGTACAAAGGGTGGAACGACGCGGTGCACGTAATAAACTTTACGTGCATATTGACTTCTCAGAGCCAGACGCGTTTTTTATGTTCGTTAAATCCTGCGTACTAATTATACGGAAGCCAATCCAATTATTTGCCTTCGTCGGTTACTACGTCTCTCATTCTCGGCGATTGAGAGCTATTTATCCGGGGCCGCACAGAAAATCGCGAGCCTTCGAGAATCCGCCTCGTAAATTTTTTCGTACGCGTGCACGCGAGACAACGGGATCGGGCGCTCTGCTCGACGTTAAGTAAAAAAACACACAGTTTAATGTAATAAAGAGCCTCGTTATGCTCAAACCGCCTTTTGTGTGTGTGTGTATGTGTGTGTGCATGCGTATATGTAAAAAGCTAAATTACTTCTTCAACAAAACTGGTTCAATGGTCATTATTTCGATCTCTATATTTTAAAGAATCAGTAATCATGCTGTTCTGTTCGAAATATATATGTATATAGACTTTTTTCCACTACTAATTGTAAGTATGTAACAGAACGTGCGCTCTGATAACACGAGTGATTCATTTGGTAACGTTGAAAATGGATACGGAATTCCTGCCTTCGTCACCGCGTCGAACGGTCAGGAAATCTCCGGAATTCCGTTTTCGCTTTCGTCGGTGCTCTTTTCTCCTCCCATCCGAAGCACGGAGATATTCGACTGACCTCGCGCGCGGAACGAAATTAATGCTAATCCCTTGAAATTAATCCCACGGGCCGAATGATTGAATGGAGGTTGGATTATTCTGGTACGCGCCATCGGTCACATGAGTCGCGCGGCGCGGCGCGGCGAGCCGTTTCCACGGGATTAATCACCCCCGGTGCGCTTCTTTTCCTACCCGGTCGGTGGGGCTTTTTTCCGTATTTTATGACCTCGCGGGTGGATTACTATCGACTTTTTCGAAAGCGCGCTGCCGTGCGCTTTGACAAATAATGCACGATTTTTCCGACCTGCCGCCCGCGGGGCCTTTCACGAGTTGATTTTTTTTCAGAATTTCGCCAGAGCTGACAAATGTCAATCGACACCGTTAATTTTTTTTTTAATAACACGAAATTATAGCGGCTTGGGCTCGATTGTAACACCGTGACAATTTGAATGTCAGTGTCAATGTAGCACTCAAATTATCGCAGACTGTGGCAGAGTTAAATCTTCCTCCCGGTAATAAAAAATAGATTTTTGTTAAAAAAAATAAAAAAAAATGCGGCACAAAAGTTATTTTCTGTGAAAGCTGCAGAGATTAATTTAGAACAGATCAGAATGAAATGATCTTATAGAGTAAATTAATTTTTTTACTATATACAATCTTTTTATCGCGCTTTCCAATTTTAAGAGCATTAACTCGGTGAGATTTTTATTTTATTTATTAAATATTACGCGATGTACCTAAAGCTTACTGTAAATCACGTATAAATTTCAGATAACGCGACGAGACTAGATTGTGCCGCATTAAATAAATCGCGCGATCCTCGTAATTTCGATTCTCGATAATCGCCCTTTGTTCCCATAACGGGGGACGGTCTTATCTGCTAACCATGGGGATGACTCGGATGATTCACATCGACAAACGCGCGAGCTCCTCGCGGTGTTATCTATTTATTGATAGTGACATTGACCCGCGCGCGAGATGATCGTCATCGCGCTCGCTCGCCGGATCATCGCCGCCGATCTCTCGGCATCTCGGATGACCGATCTCTCTAAATCTCTCTCCCTCCCTTGCGCGCCGGGTGACTGTGCAGGTTAAAAAAAGTCGTTCCTCCTCCCACCCTCACCTCGTCGTACTCCCCGACATTAACGACGCGACGGGAGGACGAAACAGACGAATGATCGTTTATTAGAACTGATAGCGTTTTAACTGGCTGAGATATTTCAGGCGAGTGAACCGGCAAGGAGAGGCCGAGGACGAGCGGGGAGCGAGCGAGAAAAGATCTATAGCCCATCCAGTCCGAACCATATGTGCGTCCTGCATCACATCGGTGTGCGTGCGTGGATGCGAGCGCGAAGCGCGTGGGCTTGAATTCCGTCCGATTAAGATTTAATTTTTAAATCACGGCCGCTTCGCTCTGCGCGAATCTACATGATTGCCGAGACACGTGCCGTCCTGCGAAACGTGATTGCGCTTCGTTTGCCATTCTCCACGACCGCAATATCTATTCGGCGCAGTGTTTATTTCTGCACAGGGGGCGAGATTTCACGACAGATGGCTGAAACCTCGATGACGATTTGTCGATGTGCTCCAGCGATTACATTCGATTGGGCGAATGATTCGTACCATCGGGCAAATATTTGCAACCGCCGAGTGTAATAACGTGCACATTTTGGTTTTCAATTTGGAAACGTCCAAGCCTTGTATAAAATGGACGGAAAAAAGGGATTCTCACGTATACCGACAATTAAAATATTTGGAATAGTGTGTGTGTGTGTGTGGGCTCATGGGAATGGTTCAAAATGTACTTTTCTCGTGAAAGATGATTAATGACTTTCTTGGCGGAAATTCGGCCTCTTTGAGCAAAGTATTTCTGAAAAAGAAATTTGAAAATCATTATGCGAACCCTATCGTTGATAAATCGATCCCTCCTTAGATGGTGGACGAATGCTGACCTAGCCCAAGCGATGCCCAGGTCACAAACCGACGGCGGCGGCTGCATAACAGACGCACAATTCCTGGGAACCAGTGCACGCGCGGCTTTATGTACGCGTGTCAATCTCCATCGTCGGCCGCCTTCCGTTTTCATGAGGATTAATAAAAGCCTCGTCCAACGGCGGGAACAGTGTATAGACCGTCTTGCGTAAATATTGATTCCCGGCGTTATCGCCCCTGGAATTGTACGACCAGAAATTTGGGTGTTTGATACTGTCATCGAGCTGTCATGTTGCTTGCCAAACGCGACACGGACAAATGTCGCGTCTATGAGACTCGATTATTATGCTATCACGCACGACCAGTCGTGAATAGTCCGGTCTTTTTCCCTTCCTCTGCTTTTTGCACTTAAAGCAGAACAATCACGTATTCATGCCGCAAAGAAAAGAAAATGGAACGAAAAATGTTGTAGAAAGCGTGGCAAATTTTCAACGAGGTTCCGATAAAATTGTCTTCCACTTTTCTTACGCCGGACTAACAATGACAGAGACTCTATGAAATATTCTTGCCGTCCGCCATTTAAATGTATGATCGCTGAGCGATGACAAAAATTGTAACGTTACCGTTGACTTTCGTGTACCGCGTCGTATTCCAAAAAACGTGGAGACGTTCCTCGCAGGACGCAGCGCACCCGAAAGTAGTTTCTAGGAATTAAAATCATAAAGACGGGCGGCTACGGTGAATACGAAATCTGCTACCATCTGTTTCCCAGGCGAAGACGGGCGCGCCCCAGGTAGGGCTCACCGGCGTCGCATCAGCGTAAATCCGGGCTTATGATGTCGTTCCCCTTTTGACGGATCTCGAATTCACGATGAATTAATGGGATCGCGTGCGGAATACGGCAGGGAGAAGAGAGAGGTCGAGAAGCCGCGGTCGGGGTCAAACGTGGACGCGGAAGACGTACGGGGACCTCGTCCGTCGTCGCATTTTACGACGCCAATTGTACGTGAGCCAGGTTGCAGACTCCGCTTGCATAGTCGATGCCGCGTTTGGGATACGCCGACGGCGTACGTTTCTTTGCCGCGCGATCGTCTGCCGTCTTTATCGATTTGCCCGATGTGTTCGACAAGCGTCGGCGGTGCATCTGATGCTTCCTGCTCGCTCGGATTCGTATTCGCGTGCGAGGTTTAAATCTGTTATCGATAAATAAATAACAGTGCGACAGTTGATAAAATTGAAACAATAACATTTATTTTATTTTATTGATTACAAGTATATACGTATAATATGCGTATATAAAAGATATCCAAGTTTCGTCGATAGAAATTAAGCAGTACATTTCCACCGTAATTTCCACCCTTCGACAAAAAGGAAAGGTAAAAAAGTTTCGCGAAAGCCGGCGATGCCTTTTCGAGCGCGTCCTGCCTACCGACGAGATATCTATTAGGATGGCAAAGCCTCTCCTAATGCATCTGTACGTTTCCCATTACGATTCGGCGCGCGTGGGTTAAACTAACGAGACCGGGCGACTGGGAAGCGAGGGTGCGCGAGGGCAATGGGGAGAGGATTTTGCAGCGAGGGCGATCGGAGGTAGAGGACAGAGAGGCAGGCCGTCGGGTGGTAAGAAGGAGCACGATGGGGCGAGAGATAATTTGGAAACGACGGAGAGAGCGGGATGCGAATACGTTGGCACGTTGGTGAGAAGGGAGAGGGACAGAGGGCGAAAAGCGATGTCGGAGAAAGCGAGAAAGCGAGCGAGAGAGAGAGAGAGAGAGAGAGAGAGAGAGAGAGAGAGAGAGACAGAGAGAGAGAGAACAGAGAGCGTCCCACGGTTGAGTTTCCATCTCGATTGGCGCGGGTTTCCATGACGACCGGTACGTGACCACGTTGCCCATGGGGAAAACAGCGGAAAGAAAGGGGTGGCAGGCGGAAGGGAGGGAAGAGGGTGAACGGCGGGACGCGAGAGTGTCACGGGCGCAGCCCGATTCCTCCGTTCTATGCTCGTCTCCCTTTCATCGTACCCCTGCCGCATACCGCGACGACAAATAAATGGATACAGGATACGGAGATAAGAAGAGCGGAGAGAGGAAGGCGGTTAAAGCAACCGTAAGCTCACGTGCACGACGAGGCAACCGCCTCTCGGAAAACTTTACAGCCAGCCGGGGAAGTCCGTTAGTCGGGCGGAACGGATCGCGTCGCGCGTTGTCGGAATTGAATTCGTCAATTGTCGGTGGGATGGTGTCGCTTTGAAGCCAGCGGGATCGATCGCGTTCTTCCTTCGCTTATCCAGCGATCTCGGCTCTCGGCTCTCGGCTCCGGATCGGACCGGCGTCAATTCGTGGTGAAGATGCCTCTCTAGCTGTGTCACATCATCGTGAATAATTGGGAGGGCTGCTACTTATAGACACTGGCCTTTCTACTAATTAGTACTAATTAATAGAAATTATACTACCGGACGCTTCTATTAGTGATTAATGTTATTACGCTATCGGGTGCGACAGCACACAAGCCGGGAGACTTTTATCGGAGGAACGTATCATTAAACTTCGTGAAGCGTAACTTTTCTTACGCGATCGGATGACACGCAGGAACCGCGGGCGAAGGCGCTCGCCTAATAACTCGGCGTAATCACTGACCATGCGACATTTAGCGCGACACACGAGGAAAAACATGACGATTCGAGCGGATTGAAGCACCGACAACACGACCGACCCTTCGATGAACTCTCTTTCTCTCTCTCTCTCTCTCTCTGTCTCTCTCGTTCTCTTCACAGTGGTGGATTGCCAATTTGTTGGAGGGTCGAACGGTAGGATCCGCATCCGTGCACTTCTCTCAACCCCCTCAAAGGACCTTCAGTCAGCACGAGAACCCCGAGCAACTATATCCCGAGCTCTTGGCATGCCGCTCGTATACATGCGCGCGCGCGCGCGCACGCGAGACGAAAATCCACACGCACGTACGCACGCAGGATCGATGATTCATCCCGGGGAGCCGGCGTTGCCCTGAAATAAGGAGCCCGACCGACCGACCGACCGAGAGCAGCGCGAGCNTGAGGGGGAGAGGTGTGTTCCGCCGCTGCTTTTCTTCCCTCGGCGCGAGACGCGCATACCAAGCGTTCTTTGGTAGTCGAGGGTCGTGCGGAGGAAGCGGAATAGAAGTGACAGTCGGAGCGAAAGTCAATTTGGGAAAGCCTGACTGTGCGCGTCAAGAAAAGAAGGGAAGAAAGGTGCGAGCGGGGAGTCTCTCTCCGTCCGAACGGACGTCAGGAACGCCGATCCCCGACCCTTTCCTCCTCTCTCTCTCTCGTCCGTCCTCACGCGGTCCTTCACGACTTCCCGACGTCTCGTCGTATCGGCAACACGTATTGGAACCCTCCCTTTCCGGAGAAAGCTATTCTACGTCAGCTTGTTGCGCGCTCGAGAGCGAGTTTTAACTCTAAACTCGAGAAAATTGAGGAAGCGAACTTGGAATTACACCGCGATGAGATGTAAAAGGCAGATGCGAGATAGAATTCATAAATATCTCTCGAGAGAAGGAGTTTATCGATCTCGCAAAAATTTATTTTCCACATTTTTCATCGTTAATTCTCTTTATGACGTTTTATCTTATTCACATGTATACACATCGTGATGTAATATTTTTTTAATCGTATTCTTTCTAATGGAACTTTTATGAGAGTATATATTTTATATAGAGCAGGAACTAATTATGGGAAATAAAAACTGCCAGGGTAATTGCGAACTGTTCCCAACTGTTGCCACAGGATGCGAATCCTACAAAGTTTTGAAGTTACTCGCCCTGCATGTAATCATTCCGTAGCAAGTATCTCGCGAGCGCATCAATGAAGTAGCAATCTTTCTCCAAGTATAGTTTCAACGAAACGATACTCACGTATTGAATCGTTCCGAGTGCATACCGGGCCTGATACTATCCTCTAGCGAATACCTCTACTTAACGTGTGTGCCTTCACTGCGCTTCCACTGCTGACCTCGAAATTCTGTGCTATATTCGCTCTCGCTGCGTGTAACCCGAGTAAAGAAGTTGGCGTCGTTGTATGCTCGTCGTATCACGTACAAAGGAGCGAAGTCCATCTAGACCGGAGATATATCCCGATCGGTATCGGTAAAGCGTTCGTTTATAGACCACGGCCAAGGATCGAGGGAGAGTGAGAGAGAAAGAAGGAGAGAAATCTTAAGAAGATCGTGTTTAACGATCTTTTACAGTCGGCCGGTCGGCCGGTGGTTACCACGCCGGATATCCTACCTGTAAGACACGCGCAATGAGAGTAACACACAGAGGGTTAAGCGTTGTACCACCGGTTACATTGTATCTCGCGGTGGTCCAGCTCAGCATCGCGAAGCCCGGGTAAGATTGGATCTGCGAGTATCGATCATGCATCGAGATGAGACCTGGGCCGGGGCTCTCCGCTCCATTCGAGTACTAATGGAAAGACTGGTATTCATGTGAACGGCCTTCGGGGCCTCTGCAGGCCGTTGCCTCCGCATTCGTTCCTCCTCTTTCTCTTCCTATCTTGCCTCTCTTTCTCTCTCTCTTTCTCCTTCCTTCTCGCGCGCGCACTTCTTGTTCTTGCCGCGTTCCACGTCCATCTTTCTCTCTCTCTCTCTCTCTCTCTCTCTCTCTCTCTCTCTCTCTNNNNCTCTCTCTCTCTCTCTCTCTCTCTCTCTCTCTCTCTTTCTCTTTGCACACGCACAACCGCACTCCCTCTTCCTCCTTCGCACTCACTCTCTGTCACCCTTCCTTCTTCTACTTTCAGATCCGTAGATCCGTCATCCGGACCGCGTCGTTAGACAAGACTCTGTTTATTGACGCGAGTCCTCGAGTGGCTCCTTGCTCCTCGTTTCCTTCTTGATGCTTTGCCGTTTACCGTGTGCTAGATGCGCGCGCGCACGCGCGTGCACGTGTGTGTGTTCGCAGCTTAATGCGCTTTCATCTGAAATCTCGGTGGTGCCACGCGCGTCTTTCCACGAGAATTTCGTACCGCAGGATCAGAGATAATGGACTCGGGGGAAAGGCAGCGGAATACATCGACGGTACAAAATGGAGGGTGGCCGAGAAGAAACGACGACGGTGAGATTCGAGACTTGTTTCTAAGTCTTATTAAAGTTGGCCGAACTTTCCCGCGAGACACAGTCGTTGAGATGTCACGACGGAGAAAAGTACAAGATAAGGGATAGACCGGGTGGATTAACGGCGAACCGGACGGGTCTGAGCGATTTTCCGAGGAGCGATGTCCCAGATTCTTCGCTTTTATATGGAATGGCAAAACCGATCAGCTCTTAGCTTCGCTCGCAAAAGAAAATCACGCGAAATTTCTCACCTATCAAGAGTATCGTATAATCTATACGAATCAGATTATTTTCAGTTAATAATGTCTAACGAATCTTTTTTTATCATCATTACATTTTATCTCTTGTTGATGTTAATAGCTGCTGCTTTTGTAACGACGCAGGAACTCATATATTCACTTAGAAAACATGGTAATTTCGGTATTATTACAGAATGAAATCATTATCATAGATCAGGGAGATAAAGTAACGGTGAAAAATACCCTCCTGTCTCACATTTGACAGATTTATACCATACTGTGACGGAACACAAAGCACACTCTCATTCGTCAGACGAACGATACGTGCCTTTAACTGAAATCATCGGGACCAGATCCCGTTCGGTGATAATCATCCGCGATGCGACGAAGCGGGTGCGCGTTCGAGTCGCATCCTCCACTTGACCGACGTGTTTCGCGCGCGTGGAACGAATTTATGTACATGTATGTGCGACGCGGCCTCGTCGTGAATGCACTGGAGGGTGTCAGAGAGAGGGAGAGAAAGGGAGAGGGAGAGAGGGAGAGAACGGCGGTCCGTTGCGCGCCGCGTTCCCTATCACGAGGAGTAATTGACTATATAATGGATTCCTGCGACTGCGATACGTCAAACTGACAGGTCCAGGGGCGTGTGTCGAGAGTCCGCCGCTCGACCGAGTCCTTCGATATTAAACCCAACCCCCGACGAGCGCGCGGACCCTCCGGCTAATTCGTGACGATTTTATAAAGCTGACGCCTCTCCTCCGTCTACTAACCGGGGTGAATATGCGAATTAGCATAGAAACTATACGAGTTCGGGCGGACCCTCTTGCGAGGCGATAGAAAAAATTGTATTGACCTCGCGGTGTAATCAAGTTTATCTGACTCGCGCGAGGTAGAGAAAGCACAATGATCGATACTCATCGAATCGATACTCAAGACAATGATGAAATATTATATTTATGGAAATGAATCGTATTGAAAAACAAAAATATAAAATGTGTCTTGGAATGACCTCGTAATTCCGAGGAAAATTGAAATTTATTGCTCCACTTTGTTGCGCGCTATATGTATATGAAATATATATGTTCTTCTTAAGAACATATATATTTTTTTTATCTCTTTCACGTCCGCGTGGTCAATAATTGGGTTTGAACTGTCGCTTCAATCTCCGAAAGATTCCCGAGCGGAGAGACTTGCGGGGAAATTCAAGCTTGTCTGATTCAGTCCACGTGGCCCCGTACGGCCCTTCTCGTTACCGCATGACGTGCGCCGTCTCGTCAGGGGCGTTCAGCCCCCCCTGACACGCGACGCTGACGACGTGCACCGCGCTAACTCGAAATATTACGACGACAGTTAAGCTCATTACGGATGGGTGGTTATCGTGAGACACACGTGAGCCGTCGTTGGGCGGCGCCGACAAGTAGCGAGTAGCCTATCGACGACGGATTTCGGCCAAAAAAAAAGACGGGCACGCTTGGAAACCTGTTTCTTTAGAATAATCTTGAATCCTAGAAAGATATTCCCGGCACGTCGGGAAACTTAATGAAGCTGGCATAACCGACGGCCATTAATTGTATCATAATGTCATGTCATAGCGTGAAGCAGATTTCTTCCTGTAAACATCAAAATGTGATTGTGTGATGAATGATTACGAATTCTCGAAAGAACGTATTTAATATGTCGTGTTTAATGCACATAAATCAAACATTGTCGTTAGGATGATGTCTTTTTCGATTATATTGGGAGGATAAATTTTTTTTTTATCGTTGAAGTTGACAAAACTTCTTTTTCTTCACGAAGACACCGTCCCCCGCATACAATTCAGACCCGCGCGGCAAATAGAAACATCGGGTCATCGGATATCGGCACAGTCGAATTTTGCGAATCCTTCCCTGGGAGAAACGAGGAGTCGATCTTTACGTCGTAAATCTCGCGGCTGGAAATTGCTTCTTCCAACAACGTTTCGATCCCGCGGCGGAGAACGATTTGTCCTTTTCTGGAAAGAAGATCCGCGCCCCACAAGAGCATTTCCCTGGCACGAATAATCCAGAAATAAATTCTCACCCGACACCTTCTCTCTCACCCCCCCCCCCCCCCCCCCCCCTCCTCTTTTTCCCACCCTTTTTTTCCTCCCCTCGCACGCGTACATACACGCGTATTCGCACATATGAGAGAGAGAGAGAGAGAGAGAGAGAGAGAGAGAGAGAAAGGAATCTCGGTTAAGTGCCGAGGAGCCGTGGAAATGCTCCTTAAACGGCCTTCCTGCCAATCTTTCGCCCCGAAATACGGTTATATCGGCTTTGGGGTGCGCGGGATAAACGGTTACATAAAGTTTTCGATTGGCGCGTGGCGTAACCACCCCTGTCCGAGGGACGACCGCCCACCCTGCCCGGGGATACACATATGTGCACTTGTTCGCCCGTAATGGACGAACTACCCTCGTCCGGACGCTGTATTATATCGCGGACGATATCAGTGCCATTGTATTTAAAGCGACGACCATTTCACGAGTTGGACCGCGCTCGAAGTAATGAACTTCCTATGAGAAGATAATTGACGAAGTGCTCACTATTACAAATTTGCTTCTCTACTTGTCTACCGAAATTACTCGTGTCTTTAGAATTCTAACTACAATAGTTTGTTCACATCATATTTCAGACACACACACATTTATTCTCTTTCTTTCTCGTATATCCAATATCGATATTGAAAGTGTTAATTTAATTAATATTAAATACAGTTTGAAGCTCTCTAATAACGATCTTTTATTCCTCGTAATTTCATCGTGAACGCAATTAGCGTTCGGTTCTCCCGAAGGTGTCGGCTAAGTGATGGCACGGAAGAACGGGGGAAAGTTCGATCGCGTCTGGATGCGGTACGTGTCCGTCGCGAGAGAGCGGTCCGTAGTGCCGGATGCACGTAGCTCGACGGAGGAGAGAGAGCCCTACGTGCCTGCCGATGCAGCCCAAGGGTGAGGGTTAATCCCTTCTCTCCCCCCCTAACAGAGAGAGAGCTCAATATATATTAAGATTCGCAAACCCCTCGGACTAAAAGTTCGTAACGTTCCCCTTCCTGGAAGTCTTCCTGCAGACTCTCTCTCGCTAACCTCCCTATCCGACGGCTACGCCGTCGGAATTGCGATTATGGTGGCGATATTACTGGCGTAGGGGCAGTGCCCCATCCGCGAGGGTGGCAGCATCCTACGTCCATGTCTATCTCTAGTACTCCTCTTTTTCTGCTCGTCTCGATGGCGCGCGCGCGCGCCCACACATTCTGAGCTTATTGACTTCACTTCTAAAACTCACCATCGGTGACTGGTATTTATTTACTCACCACAATTCGATCTGCGAGAAAGGAAGGAACTGTGGATGACTTTTTTTCCCTTAGGATAACGACGAAAGCACCATAGGGTACCTCGCAGGTAGCCCGAAGCACGCCAACCATATGGCTCCTAAAAGTGTGCTACCTTTGTCAGCGTTGCTTTTTCTCGAGCAAATTATAGACGTCTAACCGTGAAAGAAAACAGGACAAATAGCTAGTTATAGCGGTAAAAGTTAGCCTGGACGAGGGTATTTACCATGATCTGGACAACAAAGGCTTACGGCACACCAAATAGAGATTCAGAGAGCTTTTACCTCGAAGCGAGGATACGTGCGAAAAAAAATGGAATGTCGTGCTTTAATACAATTTTGCGATTCATCATCTGGCGGTAGCGTCGTTGCCACCTAGGAAGCAAGGGCTGAGAACAGGTCAATGGTTTGCACCTCTCTCATTTCGTGCTTTCGCCGCCAATGCGGAAAATAGCGAGACATGTCTACCTGACTACGAGACGGCAAGCGAGGGCGCGCGATCGATACTTGACCACAAAGACGCTAACCACGGCATAGTTTTCGTCGACATCGATCATCGCTCGATTGCGCGATACGCACAATCTACCAGTCATACCTATTGCAATCGGATAACTGTACATTTAATCTTCCACTCGTCTCGCACGGCGTCTTCAAAAGATATATAATAAAACGCATTTTTCCACATAATAAAAAACAAACAAAGAAAACGTTTGAATTCTTAACGTAAAAGCTATAAATTGATTTTTTATACAGCTCCCTCGGGACCTCACGCGTCGACTCGTGCTACAAAAAATAGCACGACTACTGAAGGGTTAAGAAAAAGACTATCGTATGTTTCTTTACTAGTCCCAATAATATTTTCACATTAAGCTACGGAACATTATGTTATACTTTCAATCTTCAAGCGCTTGATAATAATACAATTTGCTAAAAATATGAAAAATTCTCAAAGACAAATTACAAGATCTGATATAATCGTATATGACGTATATTTTATTATTTTTATATTTAACATTTTTTTCTACATTAAAAATCTTGCTTAAATTGTAAATTTCAAACAAGTAGCGATTTTCTCTCTTCTTTAAAACTCAGACGGGAAAAATGTTTCGTCCTGTCTCGGATGTGCAGCCTGTGCACGCAAGGCTGACGGAAACGATACCGTGGGATTGCACTGAGATTATAATGCAGTGGCTAATCGCCTTTTTTCCTCAATTCCGATGAGTAATTTCACGGGACGGTCACGCCGGTGGGAAATCCGTCTCGCCGAAAAATCGAGACGCGGTTCGTTAAAACGAGGACGACTCTCGGTCTGCAATCCAATTAAGTGCCGCGCGGCGTTAACAATTAAGTGCCCGCGTCTTTCCTCCGTCTTTTCCTCGCAGCTTGCAGCGAGAATGAAGGCAGCAGGCATAGACACGGCCACGGTGCGCCACGGCAAAAAGGAGGATGAATTTTACCGTCCTAATGAAATTTCCCAGACGATAAAGAACCTCGGCGAGAATTGGAGGCGTCGAAATAAATACGCGGCGGTGGAGCGCATTTTCTCATTTCTCTGATAATCCTGGAGCAAAAAACGTGACAATATCGAATTGGCAGAGACATAGGCAGGAAAATAACTATCCCGCCAATAAAGAAGAATAAAAAAAGACGCATGACCTGAATTCTCATTCTCGATCTGCGTATAAAGCGACGATGTCCATTAATCCAATTACACCTGGCGAGCGAGCGCGGAGTATTCTGTATTCGTGAAAGAGCGCTTACTTTAAAAGCGGCGCGAATCCAGTTTCGCAAACCCCGCTAAAAACTATTAATTGCGATCGGAGGCGTGCGAAGGGTGCCGGATCGTAATTCGATGCGCGGACGACGGCGGAATTGCGGGACTGGCTCTCCTCCGTGGTGCCCGGCTACCGGTACTCCCGGGTAGCGCACGGACCGCTGAAAAAGCTTTTTTTCGCCGGCAGGGCTTTAATGAAATTTTTTCGACCTCGTCATCGTCCCCGTAATAATCTCCCTTTTGCGACCGGCTAGCCGGCGCGGCTGAATTTATTGCAGCCCGCCTGCCGGAAACACGTCCGCGAGGAAATCTTCTGGATAAGAGGCTCACGGAGCTCTACCTCGGTCTGCCGTTTTTTGTCACTCCTTACCTGCCGAGTCTTTCCTGGTCCGAGTATGAAATACGCGGGAGCGGAGAGGCGCGTAAAAAAAGAGCGGCTATGGCGGGGATGTGAAGGGGGTGAGAGAGAAAGAGAGAGAGGGGTTCCGGTGACGGCCAGGAGGACGACGACGATGGATCCTTCTTGCCCTGGTCGGAACTTTTTGCGGTCGCTCTTGGGACGAGCCCGAGATCCGAGGGGGGCAATAAAACTAATGGTAACGCGCGCCGGTAATTCCTTGCGGTCTGTTTGTCGCAAGTCGACGACCTGGCCTCTCCGCCTCGTCATTTACCGAGGGAGGATTCTACGGCCAATGTCGGCCGACGACGACAATGACGACAGCGGGTGGTGCTTTCTCGCTTTCGTCGCGGTTGGTGGTAACACGTAGAATTGGGTTAGCAGATTTTAAGTGCCGGATTTTCGTGCTTCCTGCACGAAATGCGATCGCTTTCTCGGGCTGCGTCGTCGGTGGGTTTTCGGCCCATTGTCCACGCCGGTCTCATTAGCTTCAGTTAAGACCTAGAATAGGAAAAGACATAAGATTGCACTGAAACACATGCTAACGTTATTTTCTTCACTTTCAATCTGTTCCGCAGTGGGTAGAAGAGTCTTTTACAAATTTCGACAAGGGCATCAATTGGCGGAGTTACGTTGTATGCGACGTAGCGTACACCAACGTAAACAATTGGCTGTGGACGCCGTTCATAGAGAGAGGTCCGGCGAACCGCATGTATATAGAAATCAATTTCACGACTCGCGACTGTTCGCTGTTTCCCGGGAACGCTCTCAGCTGTAAGGAGACCTTTAGTCTACTCTACTACGAGTTTGATGCCGCCACCAAGGAGCCACCCCCGTGGGAGCCGGATAGTTACAAACTTATTGGTGAGCGATGATGCAACAAAGCGTTTTAGGCAATTAAAGGATCCGCTTCGGAATAATATCGACATAATGTAAAAAATATTATTTCAAGAATAATAAATTTAAAAGTTTGCGTTCCTTACAAGAGATATTAAGAATAATTTCTTAGAAAATTTTAAAAGTGGAGAATTAGAACTTTGCATAATTAATGGTTTCATATTTTTTCATACTTCCGTCCTCGACGTGAACTCGTTAATATCTAGATTTTTCATGCCAATTTGACATATTTATAGGTCGGATAGCCGCGGGTGAGGGCAGGTTCAACACGAACACCGAGGTGATGATAAACACTGAGGTGAAGTCGATCCCGGTGACGAAGAAGGGCGTCTATTTCGCTTTTCGTGATCAGGGCGCCTGTATCTCGATCCTGGCCATCAAGGTATACTACATCAGCTGTCCTGAGATCTCGGTGAACTTCGCCCATTTTCCGGCCACGCCGACTGGCCGCGAGGTTGCTCTTATCGAGCAAACGCGCGGTATTTGCGTGGCGAATGCCGTCAAAATCGCCCAGCCGACTTTCCTCTGCAAGGGAGACGGAAAATGGTATCTCCCAACTGGCGGATGCCACTGCAAGCCCGGCTACCAGGCTGACGTGGACAAGCAGGAGTGCAAGGAGTGTCCGATAGGCAAGTTCAAGTACGAGGCGGGCTCTCAAGCTTGCGAGCCATGCCCGGAACACAGCAAAGCCTCCGATTACGGCTTCACAGAGTGTCGTTGCGATCCGGGCTATTATCGGGCGGAAAAGGATCCCAAGAAGATGCCTTGCACACGTGAGTATTGACCGAACTAAACTTAGCAATTCTTTCTATAGAACGCTCATCGTTATTTTAGAATTTAGAAAGGTAATCGTCCAAATAATTACAAAATCTAGGAATTTCACATCCGAAGGATTAGAATCCTTCGAGTGTCTCTATTAAAATATTAAATTTTGCAATTTGTATTTATATTGTATTAATTGTTCAATGTAATATTTGTGAGTTGCGATATATTGCGTTAAAAGTTTTCTGTAAGCGGGAGGATGGAGAGAATTTGGAGGACGGCGTTCCGCGAAAATCTTCAAGAATATGTTTCTTGCAGAACCACCTTCGGCGCCGCAAAACCTGACCGTCAACTTTGTCGATCAGTCTACAGTGATCCTTTCCTGGAACGCGCCGCATATGCAGGGTGGCAGGTCCGACACGACTTACAGAGTGGACTGCGACTCCTGCAGCATGGGCGTCAAATACATTCCCAACACCGTGAGTTTCCTTCAAAGCCGTATATTATGCACAGATTGCGCGGTAATTGAATTGTCTCTCGATCAAAAATTTAACGCGCGATTTCCGCTTCGATTTTGCGACAGGAGATCTTCAACGATACGAAGATCACAATAACCGGTCTGAACGCGGTGACTACTTATCGCTTCCAAGTGTTCGCCGAGAACGGCGTATCGCCGTTGGTCGGCAAATCGGAATTCGTGGACATTACCGTTACGACGGAGGCGAGCGTGCCGAGTCTCGTGAGCAACGTCAGGATCACGAGTGTCAAGAGCTCGGAGCTTAGCATCAGCTGGGACGCGCCGGACATCGGGACCGGCGGAGACAACGATCTTGTCGAAGGATACGAAGGTAAAGAGCCATAACAATATCGCGATGCTACGCTATTGTACACGGTGAGATCAATTTCAAATTGTCACTCGATTGCGCGCGGTGGCGGCGGGTGGATTAATAATCGTCTCGATATCTGGTACAGTGAAGTGTTACCCGCGCTACGACGACGCCACTAATGCAACCGTCATTCAAACGTCCGAGCTGTCCGCCACGTTCAAAGGTCTCAAGCCTTCCACGGATTACGCGATACAGGTCCGCGCTAAGACCACCCGCGGCTGGGGCGAGTACACGCCGGTGATATATAAAAAGACACTCCACGCCATGGGTCTAGGTAAGCGCGTTCAGTGGCATTTAGATTCGCATTTCGCAATATCCTTCGCACCGCGCCTCTAACACGTAATATTTCCACGCAGACTACGTCAGTGAGGAGGACAATATGCAAGTTAGGATAATCGCAGGGGCGATCGTTGCTGTGGTCGTACTGCTCGTGATTATTATCATCATGACCGTTCTGATCCTTAGAAGGTAACTGAATCATTTTCAATCCTAGAAATGTATGTCTATTGTATGGCATATCAACGTGCTAACGTACGAAAAGTTATATTTCTTTTCGATCGTTTTTCTCAATTCAGATGATATTGTGCGATTTCGTTGCAGCAGGGCCTCGGACGAGTGCAACAAGAAGCAGCCGAGCGACTGCGATACCCTGGAGTACAGAAACGGCGAAGGTACGTTTGCATTTTGCTCGACATTTCTCTCTCTAAAGATTTATTATCGCTATTACCTCGCCCCCCACAACCCTGTCACTTTCATAGTTGTTTCATTACGCCCTCGTGTCTTGTGACTAACTTTGAAATCACTGGCCCC
>JAJVSH010000045.1:431659-470917 GCA_021460005.1 Tetramorium alpestre | reverse complement strand
AGATCCAGCAAGTGTCGAAACTATACCCCGTATACAAACAGACCCACGATAATACGTTAAACACTCGCCCCCCCCCCCCTCAGTAGATTTTTCTGCGGATGAGAGTGAGAGAAAGAGAGATAGCTGAACGTTTAACACCATAGAGAAAAATGAGCGAAGAGAAAGCAGTCGGGCTCTGAAATACGTCCGCGACAGGGACTTAAAGAGAAACGATCGCTTTCCGACCAAAATTCATACCGATCTGGCCCATTGCTTAAGTGCGATTATTCTAACCAAATTCTTTCGATTCTTTCTTTTCATGTGCGATTCCCCTAATCTATCGAACCTGCCTCCATGAAAAATCCATGAAAAAATCCAATGAAACAATGTACACAATCGCCTGCTACTACAGGACTAGTTGTGACCTACAGTAAGTCTTCTCCAAACACCTTAAGTTTTGTTTTTTAGGAACTCAATTTTGTGTAGATTATTTTTGCAACCCCTGTACATGCATTACACTCTCAGTCTAAGTCAGACTTTACGCTTTTGCATATACACACATGATACATACCACACATATATACACACACACATACACACAACACACGTACGCACATGCACCAACAAACATACGTACGCGCGCCCGCGTAACAATTTTGCACGACACCTAATTTTCTTTGTTAGATTACACATTATGCGTGCTCGCGTATATATATATATATATATATATATATATGCGCATTGTGCTTGCGTGTGTTTGTTGTGTTGCATTGTCACATTTTAATTGCATGCATATTTTTCAATGTGTCGATGTTACTACCGTATGCGCTTTTTACATCTCGATTTCATTCGCGAAACATATCAGAGAGAGAAAGCATAAAAGATAGCAAGAAAATACAGAGATACGCTTTAAAAAGTACATCTCTTTAATCAACGCGTTGACTTTTTAACACCGGAAATAATTTTCACTTGAATCCGACTTTACATATTTTCATAATGGCCTCACTTGTCAATCGAAGCAAGATATTTTCGTATCATTTCTCGCTTTGCATCATTAAAAAAAAAAGAAGGAAATCATCATCGTACACCCGCAGCTTCTTTTTGTTTTGCTGTTTGTCAATTAGTGTGTTGGTTGTTGTGTTGTTCACAGTGCACTGCAAAATGGACAGTTCACCGATTGTGACAACCCATACCAACAACAAGAGCAAGTCCTCGCGTAAGTTCTTTGTTTCCAAAAATAATCTCCGGTCAAAATTCTCGCGACCGAAGGACAAAAAAACGTTGGACACGTCCGCACAATATACCGAAGGCATAGCCGTATGCACCGACACTCGTATACACTCGCTCTGAGTTTACCACGTTTATTATAGTTTAGCTTTAGTTACGCTACACTCCGTTCTGTTCTTTCTTCACTGTCCTAGATATGCGATATGGATGAAAAGTTCGGAAGTAATGAAAGCATGCCGCGGCCCCGTGTCTCGCACGCAATTGCATCATGTTCTTGCATCTAATTTTTTTTTTTAATCTTATCTTTCATTTTTCTTCAGGCGATCATGCTTCGCGATCGCTTTTCTTCTTTTCACGATATATGCAAAATAAATGGATGTTCTCAGACGGCTCAAATAGAAATTAAATTGGTTTGAGAGAGAAAGATTGGAGAAACCGACGAGAGAAGACTTGTTTGAGTCGCCTAAGAAGCATCCGGGACGAGCGGTGTAAAAAAAATCCCCGAACTTTTGGGATGTATCGCAACAAACTTGAAATAATTTGGCATGCAAGAAAGTGTGCATTTTGGCATGTGGATTGGCTATGCGCGATTTTTTCCGAGCGCACATAGACACCGCCGTTCGACATTGAAACAGACCAGATTCTAAGCTAGATAAACACAATACAAGCAAAAAAAAGAGGACTCTTTCACTAAAGTGTGGGACTGAAAAAAGAAAAGAGGAGATATATTTTAGAATCCACCTGCGTTTGGCTTTCTTGGTTGTGTCTTGTTTTTTGGAAATTTTAAACTCGCTGACGAGAGAGAATGTGTGAGTGTTTCTTTTTTGCGGGATTTGACACGGTTGGCCGAGCGATAGAGCGAATGTTGGGACGCGCGGTCTAGAGTTCTGTCAAAATTTCGCACCACCGGCCCTCGTGTTAATATAATGAACTCTGTTTTCGTGACGTTGCAGTGACCACGCCGCTGTTCACACCTGCAGTGGGGGTCGCCGCGGCAGGCGCAGGCGGCGCAGGCGGTGCAGGTGCAAGGAGTTACGTGGATCCTCACACCTATGAAGACCCGAATCAGGCGGTACGCGAATTCGCCAGGGAGATAGACGCCGGATACATCACGATAGAAGCCATCATAGGTGTGATTCTATACATTATCATATCGCACGATATTCATCGAGCGATCGTCAAATAAGATAGTTCTAGTAATTCGATTATATATTTTTTTTGTGGCCATAGGTGGTGGAGAGTTCGGCGATGTCTGCCGAGGGAAGCTGAAATTGCCTCCCGACGGACGGACGGAAATAGACGTGGCCATAAAGACCCTGAAACCGGGTTCCGCAGACAAGGCCCGCAACGACTTCCTGACAGAAGCATCGATAATGGGCCAGTTCGAGCACCCCAACGTGATATTCCTGCAAGGCGTAGTGACAAAAAGCAATCCGGTGATGATCATCACCGAGTTCATGGAGAACGGTAGCTTGGACACTTTCCTGCGCGCAAACGACGGCAAGTTCCAAGTGCTCCAGCTGGTGGGCATGCTGCGCGGCATCGCCAGCGGTATGCAGTATCTCGCGGAGATGAATTACGTGCATCGCGACCTCGCCGCGAGGAACGTCTTAGTCAATGCCGCTCTGGTTTGCAAAATCGCCGATTTCGGACTCAGTAGAGAGATCGAGAGTGCCACAGAAGGAGCTTACACGACCAGGGTGAGCGATTTAAGTTGTGAAGTCAAAATTAGTAGAAGCTAATGGCTTCGGTATACGAGACTGCAACATATCTATAATTTCTTGCTTAATTAATCTACCGTTTATACACAGGGCGGTAAAATCCCGGTACGGTGGACGGCACCGGAGGCGATAGCGTTCCGTAAATTCACGAGCGCTTCCGACGTTTGGAGCATGGGTATCGTATGCTGGGAGGTGATGTCGTACGGCGAGAGGCCGTATTGGAATTGGTCGAATCAAGATGTGATAAAGTCGATCGAGAAGGGCTACAGGCTTCCAGCGCCGATGGACTGTCCGGAAGCGATCTATCAGCTGATGCTCGATTGCTGGCAGAAAGAGCGTACCCATCGTCCGACCTTTGCCAATCTCACACAAACTTTGGACAAGCTCATACGAAGTCCGGATACGTTGAGAAAAATCGCTCAGAACAGGTAAAAGCATCTCACTTATCGTTGTAATCGTCGATGAAGGATTGCGAAACGATTTTTAGGATATATTAATCATAAATACGGTATTAGGGCATCCATCTTATCCATCAAACGATGCAATTATCATCGTCCAACGTAAATCAAAGAAATACGTCAGAATGCGTAAGATACAATCGGCACACCAATCAAATTTGCTTTAAGTGCTTCGAGCGCACGTTCGCAGATATCATTTCTTCATTGACATTATCTCAACGTTCTTTTCCTTTTCATTTGTTCTCCCGTTGAGTCGCTCGTTCATCAATATTCTTAATAAGAATCACGCCGCATGCTACGTGACTTATATATCGTGTCCATAAATTAATTTCTCTCGACAGCTAATAATTATTTTCATTCATTCGCCGAAACGCTCACGCGTGGATCACGCTACATCCGTTTCACGCCACTTAGAATGGAATTTGGCATTGTGGCTCATTGATGTATGACGTCCCGCACAAGCCTACAATCGCATACACATATAATACAATGTGCATATGTATGTACTCAGAAGGAAGGCCAATGTCTGCATACTCGTACTCGCGCCGTCGTGACATCTCGACCTGATTGGCATTACTGGAAGCAGGCATACACGTACTGGACTTGACCATTATGCGCACTTGCTTTTTATGTTCGTGCTTTTCTTTTTTTTTTTTTTTTGGTAACTACATATTCTCTCTCAACATATCCCCCAGTCGTCAAAATTAATTTCTACTGCATCTATGCCACGTTGATGTTTATTTTCCGACACGCGCGAGAAGGGAAGAGAGCAAGACAATCGTTAGACTTGATTCGAAAATTCGAGTTTTTCTCTCTTCCTTCTCGCAATAGCATACACTTTTTGCACGACGTCGTTATTTCTCGTTATCGAAGAACACTTTCTATCTCGCGAATAGACGCTGCTTTGCGCTTCAAAATGCACTTGGCCGAGCGAGGTTTCCAGAGTTAGCTGGCGGGGAAATTAATTTATGGACGAAAGTCTACGTCATCAGCTGCGTAGAATACTTTTTACCGCGTTCCGGGGACTTAGTCGAGACTATGCATTATGCGGACGACTTTAACAGAGCTTTCATTGCTTTCGCCGCTTATCGTTTCTATACTCCTTGAGTCTATGATTTGCATTTCAATTATTCTTTACAAGAAACAGCTATGTTTAAGAGGGGGCCAATTTTATACCTCATGTTGCTTTTTTCTTTGATGGGTTTCGATAAAATTTAGTTTTGCCTGTCGAGTAGAGTATTTATAAAATATCTACGAGATAAAAAAAATTCCTTTATATAGCAAGCACTAATTTCGCGTTTCCTACGAGAATCGAAACTTGTAATCGCAACGAAAGCGGGTGAGCCCTCTCCCTCACATTCTCCGAGTATTCCATTAGTATGGATGAAACATTACGTGATCTTATTACATTTTTTCGCGAAACAGCATAACGGTTCGCGTCTTATCTCTATGCCAATGGGGCACGATATTCGCATTTGGAAATCTCGTTGGTTTCTCACCTATTCCTCCGTTCCGCCTCTTTTTTCCCACTTGGGCTAATTCTTTGTGCTTTTGGTTTTGTGGTGTCCTTTGGTACCTGACTACGAACTACTGCAACTGCAACGCAACTGCGACAACTATCGTCCACGACAACAACAACAACAACCATCGCCTACAGCGTGAGGCCGCCTCCACACAATCCGTACTATGTCACAAGCCATACGGCTGCCGCCCAGGCTGCGGCGGCAGCAGCGGCTGCGGCGGCGGCGGCGGCTGCGATGCCACCAGGTCCGGCCGCGAGCACGGCGAGCCCGTTCGTAGACATAGTCGGCCATCAGGCCCATCAACATGCCCAGTCAACGATTGCCGTTCCAGTAATGCCACCAGGAGCCGGCCGTAGCTTACACTATCATACACACTCAGCATCACACGCATTGCCACACCAACAACCACCGCTCACCTATCCCAACTGGGTACCATTCTCCCATTTTGGCTGAGAATGGTTGAACGCTTGAATTAGAACGAGCATCATCATCATTATCATCATNTCCGCCCGTCTTTCTAAGCCATCAGACTAACGCCTGGCATTTAAACCGGACGTAATCTCAAAAGACTGCATTCTATATCATTACAATTCGCATTATCTTTTACGATCGCGCTAGTCGTAGGGAAATCATAGTTCGCTCTTCCAGCGAAATAGTAGAAAATAGTATAATCCAAGTTGTGTCGGACGGAATAGTAGATGTGACAAAATATAGAGGTATATTGCGTTACGGCCGGTAATAAGTTATCGGAGTGCTATAGACTGTATGTACGAGAGTAGTACCGTTATAAAAGAATCTCTTTTCCAGTCTTTTTACCACGAATTATCGACAAAATGCGAGGATAGCATAGATATATATGTTAGACGATATACAGAGAATTTCTCTACGTTGAACTAACAATAAGCAATAAACTTAACAGAGTTAAAGCATTATATTATCGATTGAAATGGATATAAATTGAGCGGGAGATAAATTGAGAGTTTAAGAGTGTTTCCAAATTTTATAAGGGATAAATTCAGCCATCGAATAGCAATATAGGTTTAAACGCGAGCTTAGAGGGTAAAAGGCGATTAAACGTGGTGTGCATGAAAGCAGCTAGAGTCTTTCAGGTGTTCTCATAATTCTATATTAGCAATCATAGCTTTCATTGATATACGTATAAAGAAAAAAAGATACACCTACACATACGTACGTACACGCAATCACACATACATTTATAGAGGGTGTCCCGGAACTAACGTCATTCGTTTCGGCTGCGAATTCTTTGATCAATTTAAGCTCGATGGAACAAAATTTTCGATAGGAAAAACAAATCGTATGCAAATTGCTCAAAAGAATAGTCACAGTCTTGACACTCCACACATCATTTATACTAAATTGATATAAGTACTTATCGTATAATTTATTAAAGCCATCGATTTTATCTTAGCGAAAGCTGCAAAGATTTATTAGCATATGTACAGCACGCGTGCGACCGGTTGACCATTTTAGAATAGTATTTTTATACGTAATAAATATTAAACGAAGGACGATGTACTTAACGATTAAGATGTTAATTAACGATGAAAATGTTAATTAACGATGTTAGATCGTATTTCCACATCGATGAATCCATTATGATCGTAATCACTAAATTCTAAAATATTCTCACAGTACGATGAATGACACACCATTCTAAGAGAAATAATTGATTTACACAACTAATTGATTGCAAAATTCACTATTTGGATCGTTTCCTTTTACGTTCTCTGTAAATGTTACATTAAAAACTTGTCGCAACATTTACAAACCGGAGGTGAGGCATTTATCCGATGACAGGAGTAAAAATAATTTGTTGAAATTCTTTGGTAGTTAAATCTTTAAGTATTGATCATACGGAATTTATTTTATTTTTAAAATCAAACATTGCTATTTATACAAAGCTTAAAAGTGTTCAAAGCTGTAAAATCTAAGTTTGTAAAAGATAATATGCAGGTGTTCGCATCAATATTCGCGAACGTTAGGAAAGAGATGAAACTCGAGAATCAAAGCCAGATAAGTTGAAACTAGCCAGCAGATAGAAACACACACCTAATATGACCTCCATCGCACTAACAAATGCCAACAATTGTCAGAATCAGGGAAAGGGGTGCTCCACCCTCACCCCCACCTGCCTCATCGGAATCTTCCAACGTGCATTTGAGAAACAGGTAAAGAAAAAAAGAAAAGAGAGTCAAAAACAAAAACGGCATTCCCACCGAAATCCCTTTGTGGATGAGAGAGAGAGAGAGAGAGAAAAGAAAAGAAAGAAAGAAGCGCAGAAGAACAAAGCGCAATCGTTTCTATTTGGTCCGGTGCCCTAGAATGCCCTAGATAACTCAGAGTTCGCCCTTTAACATTTCGACGATTCAATTATGCTGACTGTGCTTTCACGTTCTCTCTGCTTCTTTGACGCGATAATGAAATATCATCGCCATGTAGACAGCCGTCTCTCCCTGCTTGGTAAACCTCTTAGTTTGTGTTGCACTGCTTGCCTTCATACGCACCGTATAATCTATTCACGTGTACATACACGTAAACTGTAAACTATGTATCACTAGCATATATGATACATCCACTCTCGTCAACAGTACTATTGTTAGCAGTTAGCGTTACTACCATCCTCATTATTGTCATCACATCGTCATTGTGTCGTCATTGCCATCATTATTAGCATTTGTATTATTTTTATTTTGCGGTGTTTGTCTTATTGTTATATGGATTATTAATATATTATATTATTCATATTATTCTTATTACAATAATTATTACTTTAATTTTTATTTTTAGCATTATTATTATCGAGACAAAGAGAAATAGTATGTTTGCATCGATATTTAAGTTTCATAGCGCCTGTACATAACGCTGTACAAAAAAGATGCACAAAACTTACAAATTAATCATACGCCAACATCGGCTATGCTTATTTTCTGAAATGTATAATTCGTGATTTATAATTTATACAAGGCCGATCAATATTATACATGTATTCATAAGAAACGATCTAGGACCCCACTGTATATATTTAGATAGTTATTATTCATCTAAGTTAAGACCCGTTTTATACATTCTATTGTTCTCAGAACTTGTCAAATAAATTATATCAGCTAAATTATCATTTTTAGATTATTTTGCAAATATTCTAGAATTTCCACTCATGATTTTTTCATTTATTCTTTCCATCCCAATAACTGACGTGCTAATAATAATTTTATTTCATTTACTTGAGATACAATTTGTATATATCTTCTTCTTTCGTATAAGCCAAGAATACATACAATATAATTTACATAGAAGTAAAATTGTTTAAAATTTAATCAATTTATGAATATATATAGGAATATATCATTAATAATATCCTATATTTGTGATATTTTATAACCCAATATCCCATGAAATAACGAAGACATTAGTAACTTTAATAACGAGAAAATATCAAGCGATCTACAGCCGAACAATAATCTTCTTTATTTCATTCTTAGCTTCTCTATCATTAACTTGTGGCGTAGTCAATAGCAAACGATCAAAGCATCCAAAACATACATTTGGACTATGCGAATGTGAATGTATTTGGATAGCAAGAGAACGCAATTTAAGATACCCTTGAAATCTCGTTTGTGCCCTAACTTCTTCCCCGCTGTGAATGTTATTCATTCGCACAAAGAGGCACTTCTTAACTTGTTGTTTTTGACAGGGGCACAAATCCACTGGCGCCGGACGCGGTAGACCTAACGCAATTGAATTCCGTCAGCGAGTGGCTGGCTTCCATCAAGATGTCACGATACGCGGAGAGCTTCGAGCGGGCGGGCGTGACGACGCTGGAGGCGGCGGCGCGCGTCACCGTCCAGGAGCTCACGGCCCTCGGCATAACGCTCGTGGGGCACCAGAAGAAGATCATGAACAGCGTGACCGCGTTACGGGCGCAGATGTCCGCCACCTCGCAGGGTTTCCTCGTGTAACCGCGACCGCGATAAATATATATAGAAATCAGCCGATCAGGCGCAGAACATCGCTACTCCATGGATCTCACGAATTCCCGCTTATCCGAGGCGCCCCGATGCGTCGCCTCCGAGGAAGGAGACAACGACTCCCCCGTGTATCATCTAGGACTCGTGATTACCTAGTCAGAGCGACGATGTCCTCGAGAGAATATTTCTTCGCGCGCAAATAGATCCGATGAACTGAACCGTGATTGACTCGAGATTGAAGCTTTCACGACATCTCCGAACCGACACGCCGTCTTAACCGAGAGATTCTCAAGCACGCAAGTGCTGCAGACATTCCATGTTAGCGAGAGTCCAAAGGAAGATCCATTTTTCGCATTTACGAAGAATGCCCTTTCAAGAACGAAGTACGAGAGAGAGTACAAGGACCACGCATTCGTCATCTCGCATCTAAACCACGTGCAACGATTTTTACCGAGCTCATAGAACGACGTACCTATCACGAAACTTCTGCCATCTATAGTGTCAAAAAATACGTAACAAAGAATACATAACGCGAGCCATACGAGAACAGATCGTTCACGAAGCTCGTTTCAGGCTGTCCTGAAAAATCGTTACGAAAGGCTCTTAACGGGATCAATGTAACATACCGAAAGACACTCCTACACGAACAACGAGCGCCAATACTCTTTTGTATTTCCTAGGCCGTTTCCGTGACCGATCTATCTAAAGATCAGACTGACGACGGAAGTAAAACGAGCCATCTCTGTATCACTGCCGCGAAATTTTTCGTTACTAACGAACGCTCGTCGTTTAGTTTAAAGTACTTGTGTAACAACTGTTGCATTGTATACAATGTATATTTTTTTTCGAGGAACCTTATTGAGATTTACAGCCGAATTGTTTTCTTTTTTTACTACTCTATTATCGCGCTTGCTAGGTTTTGTAACATTTTGTACTGAACGGCAGCTCATTTTAGTACATAACTACGATATAGAAACATTGAACGACGAACATATCGGCCTAAATGTCGTTCGAATATGTCTGTTCCTGGCCTCTTTTCTTAACTATACTAAAGTTACGTGTTTGTCTAACGATCGATATAGCGAATACGCATCTGACAAGGAAAAAAAAAGATAATTAGAGAAATAGAGAACCGTATCGCGAGAGAAATGTACCAAAAAGTGGATCGTAATAGTTTCTGGGATCGATAGCGTGACAACAATGTAGATTCATCATTTCATGTAGCGAATATAGCGAGTGCATTACACTATTACGCGTATGTGGCCTCGGCGATGTACACGATTGAGAGCGCGGGTGAGTGTTAGCGAAACGACACTATTAACACTGCACGCTAAATTACGATTCATGCCTTTGCGTTACCTATATAAGAACGTCGTACGCGCGGCCTACATATGGGTATACCTTTCGATTATAACGACAAACGACGGAACGGACGAAGCGGACATGTGCCAACGCGAGTGTGCAGGAGTTGTTTTAGCGCGAGACTGCGTGATGACACGGGATAAATGAGCGGAAAACGAGAGGACGCGTGAATGCGAGTACGAGTGAGCTTGCGTGAGTGACGAGAATCCGCCGCGACTCATTTTTCGCGCTATATTCGTATGTACACGAGCGTGCGATCACGAAATTATTCTATATATATATATATATACATATGCATATAAAGATAGCTAATGTGTTACAAATACGACACTGTGAAAAGGGATAAACGGAGTAAAACTCTCTATCGATGGAGGAAAAAGCGCAAGAAACATATGTTCGCACCGGAGATAAAAAGGAGCACGACGCACAGCGTGAGGAGAAACGGGTCTCAAACGCGTCCCTTATTAGCGAGCAATGCGTTAACATATCAACATTATCGCGGAATGCAATGCGAGCGGAAGGAGGGACGCGTCCGTCGTTGCTCAAGATTGAGTCGAAACTACTCTGTTTGATTCTTCGATACTTCCCTCGGATCCTAGCGAGTGACAAAAAAAAAAAAGAGAGAAGCCAGTCGGAAAAAGAGAACGAGCGTAAAGTTAGAGGGGTGTAAGATACGCGGATAAAATACTCACGTATACGCTAGAACGCGACGACGCGTGTGACTGATACGAAACACGCGCGTCCACGGGGTAATTGTTTTTTTGATTTTCACAGTCCGACCGAGGGGTTTTCTCGCGAAGCAACGTCCATTCCAATATACATGTATCCATAATAGGAAAATCGGTTCCTTTCCTTGAAAGACGAGAGAAAGAGAGAGATAAAGCGGACGAGAGGTTTGCTTCATCCGAATCTCGTTACATCCGCATTCGTAAAGACTGCATCCCGGACCGCGATACGTACGCACACTCGGGATACACACGTTACCGACGACTTGTCTTTAAAAAGAGACCAACGCGGGCGGCAGACATATGCGTACGGAAATATTGCGCGTGAGAGATTAAAAACGGCTTCCAAGTGAGTTCGGCGAGCCACGGAGAAAATTCTTTTATTTTCTAATTTAACGGTTTAACGCTAGTAACATAGTCGACGATGTGAAGTCGAAGCGACGGTTGGATCGCAACGGATAGAAGCGGATACGGCGCGCGATTCGGGAGGAGATCTCTCGCGCTCGATAAGATACAAGACAACGACAAAGCGGACGTCTCTCGCGGTCCCAATTCTCGTTCTCTCCCTCCTTTAATCAAAGAAGAGACGAGAGTCTTTTGCGAAGCGACGCGCCGAACCGGTGATTAAAATCGATCGGATTTTTGCTTTTGTCTCGAGGCGCGATCCAATGGTGCGATTGCCTCGTAAACGAAATGTTGCACGAAGTACTTTAATACTTCAAGCGAAGAATATCAGGATACGCTCTGGTATCTTTTGACTCGCCGTACTTCCTTCCGCGTACGTAACGATAAGAAAAACGGAAAGGAAGAACGAAAGACTTTGCGGAGGGCCGCGCGGCGATGACAAAATCTCCCTTAGGAAAAAACAAAAAGAAAAGAGAGGAGAGATAGAGAGGGCTACTGGAAAACGGCGACGATTAAGAAGCAATAAGTAAATACACGCAAATGCAGATTTTTATATAGAAAATGTTAACAAATTTCAGAAAATATTAATTATCGATAGCGCTATCTTCCTAAATGTTCGTATTAAAGATTAAACGAAAAGAAAGATAAAACGTAAGGGCGAGATCGCGTGGGGTCCCGGCCGAAGAGGGAAGCGGAAGAGGGGAGAGTCGTGCCGCGATTACGATTGTAATGTCCCCGATAATAATTCGGCCGGGATCCCGCGAGCGGGAGGAAAGGTCTTAAGAACTTTCTCAAGCTGTAATTGTCTGTGTTTTAGCGACGAGTCTGCGAGTGCGACCTGAAGTTTTGCGGATGCCGTTTAATTTCGATATTTAGATTTCATAGAGCTCTATCAATATCACACAGAAACACACACCCGGCCACGTGTTAGGTGAGAGAAAGTACGCGAAATCGTGAATCGTATTAGCTTGAGAGTGTAGATGCGTCGCATAGAACTTCTCCGATTTTTCTTTCGTTCCCTCGACTCCTCCACGGAAATCTTAAGCCTATTCCGATTCTACAACTTTTTTTTTTAAAGAAAAGAACAAAGTTATGCGTTACATTTATAATAGAAAATTTTTCATATAAAAACAAATATAAATGTATATAATTATACACACATATATAAAATATGTCCATATATGTTTTCTTTCGTATAATCTCTATTTATATACTATACAGAAAAAATAAGAAACAAAGAATTAAAAAAATAAAAGGATAATTTTTGCATTGTTATTTTTATAAAAAATGAAATTTAAGGATGTGAGAACAAATTGTCCATATATAATCATGTATAAATGTAATAATCGTATGTAAAATATGATTATATAATGATGACTGATAATGATTATATAATGATTATATAATGATACAATGTATGAAATGCATTGTATAGTCTAATAGCAATGTTATTTTTTGTAAAAAAAACAATGCCAAAATTATTTTTTGAATTATTTCTTAATTTTTTTAATTAATTCGAAATTATCTTCTTATTTTTTTCTATATATATATAAATTGTACAAGAGAAGGAAAATATATATGGACATATTTTATATTAAATATTTTATATATATGTTAAACATTATATGTCGTATATTATATATACACATATTATACAATTATATATATTTTTATATGAAAAATTTTTGCTCTCAAAACTTTCGATTTCATGTCATATATTTTAGTTGTTTCATACGTGCGTAAAGCTTTATTGAAAAAAATGAAATCGGAGAGAAAAGAGCGACAGGAAAAAGCCTGAGAAATCAAAATTGCTTCAATTCGTCCGAATGTCCCCGTTGCGGTGAAATTTTGTTTTTTTTTCCTCTTTAGCGCAACTTCTTTTTCTCAATTTGTCGATGCGGGGAGAGGAAGCGAGAAACCGACAAGCGGCTGAGAAAAGGAAATCGCCTCTCGCGTTTCGCTTAAATCCTGTGTAATCGATTTTAACTCTACTACTATTTATTAAAAGAAGAAGAAAACTTATTTATTTCTTAGAGATCTGACTAAAAATTGCAAAACGTTTTAATTATCATAAGTTATCTATTACTATTTAGTGGCGAGGACGTTATAGGGCAGAGCGACGTATTCTTCCCCTATTTTCGGAGTTTCCGAGGGAACTCTGTCTTGTAAAAAAAAGATGATACGAGGAGCTACAGCTACAGTGATAAATACGTATCGAATCTGTACGCAGCTATTATATTATATTATGTTTAGTTAAGCGTTAATTAAATGATTTACGAGCGCGAATTGTTTTTTTTTTTCTTCATTCTTACTTTCTACGACTCTCCTTACAGCGAAACTCTGTCAAAGTACCTGCTTCGAGAAAAACGAAAATCTGCGAGGACAAGCAAAGCGCATTACAGGTACCGTCCCATATATTATACATAATTCACACAGAGAAAAAAAGAAAGACACACACACACAATGCACATATACCAGACACACACGCGTCGCGTAATCTCATCTTACATACATACACACACACACACACACACGTACGATAATTTATAATACATTCGCCGAGCTGAGTTTTCATAAAAAAAAAAGAAAAGAAAAATTGGTTAAGCGAATCACCTCCGTGTGTCTTCGATTCATTGTATAAAGAGGAATGCAAGGGAGGGGAGGGGGGAGGGGAAAAATAGAGCGCAAGCAGGAAGTTGCTGTCGACAAATTTTGGAACGTGTCTAAAAACAATTTTTCCTATGGTGTTGTCAAGACGATGTTGAATGTACATAAGATATAATAAATAATATACCTTATACGATGTAAATGGCAAAGTTCGGTCTGTTACCCCTTCTATCCCCTCGTCTCATTAACTTTCGCAATATTGTCCCGCCATTTCCATCGCGATTGACCGCTGCAGAATTAATGATGCATCGCGCACCTCGTTGACCCGCAATTCCGCGAGTCTTGCGTCGCGGCGAACTCTCAACGACGATCGATTCGTCAGGATGATGTAATGTCACTTAAAGACTATCATTTCGCATTAAAAAAAAAGGACGAAAGATAGTAGCTCGAGAACTACGCGCGTTCGGGTTGAAATTTCAAACTGGAAAAAGTTACATTTTTTATTTGTGACGTAAACAATCGCGACGCCTCGTAACGGAAGAAGCGGGAAATTATGGAATATTTTACCAACTTTTGTCGATAAAGAAAATCTCGAAATGCTAATTTATTGCAAAAGATTCTCTAGCAATATTATTTTTCGAGCACTAATACTTAAAAAAGAAATATATATTATTATTTCATATAAATTTATATATCTTTTTTTATTTTTTATAATCAAACACGGATGATAACAACAAAAGTCCAATTTTAAAATAGATATCGATTGTAGGTATCATTATTGATTCTCAGTTCTATATATAGATGTAGATAGCAGCAGATAACCCGCTACGCGTGCGTAGAGCGTGGCTTTTCGGTGCTTCCTCTTCCGTTTGGATCTGAATAAGGTTCGTGGCGTTTTTATGTAGTTTTGCGATATCCACGTTACGTTTATTAATCGTAAGATGCATTAATGTCGCGCAGTTGTTATAAAAATCTGCGGTGTTTGATTATACGACACGATTCTATATGAATCAATTTCTCTCGCTAACGAGGTAATTTCACGTTGCAGAACCAAGATGGTGCAGCGTCTAACCTATCGACGACGCCTGTCGTACAACACAAAAAGCAATAGACGGCGTGTGTAAGTATCTATACAATTAGACGCTAATTTCAGACGAGATATGTTGATTTCCGTTCGCAGCGAAATTTTGTTTTAACGATTGTAGCGTTGGTCGCGATAAACACTTCAGAATTTGAGGTTATGTTTTGATCACTTGTTCTAAGCTGCATAAAATTCACATATAATAGACAGTGAAAATCATTAGACTCAAATTATTGCTTTCGTCAACATTCATTTAACTATCATTATTGCAAATGTTCAGTCTATATTCTTCAAAGTATCTAGAATTGTCATAGAGCAAATGTTTCTTGGCAATCTTTATAAATTATATATATTATCGCAAAGAACTAATTAAGAACCGAATTCTTGTTTATAGTGTACGTACGCCGGGTGGCAAATTAGTCTATCAATATCTGAAGAAACCTAAGAAGATCCCAAGATGTGGACAATGTAAAGATAAGTTGAGGGGTATTCAGCCCGCCAGACCAATGGAACGGTCGCGTATGTGTAGACGTAAGAAAACCGTCAAGCGCGTATACGGCGGAGTTCTCTGTCACAAATGTGTAAAAGAGAGGTACGTATTTAATAAAAAAGTACGTTAAAATACTTATATTTTTAATATTTTTTCATTGAAAATTAGTAGAATTGCTGTAAAATAGGGTAGATTATATTTTAATAAATAAAAATGCAGTATACATTGAATTTCACATAACAAACTGTGTATAATTTTCAGGATTGTGCGTGCATTCTTAATCGAAGAACAGAAAATCGTCTACAAGGTTATGAAAGCCCAGCAGGCATCGGCAAAGACGAAAAAAGCAGAGAAGTAATCTTGTGCTTTTTATTAATTAAATAAAACACATAATAAAATCCAAAAAAATCAGCTATTGCTTATATTATTATAATATGATGTACCATTTGTTGTACCATATTTACTTTATCTTCATGAACGAATTTCACAATTTATTCATATGAGACCTTTTTTTAATTAAAAATCTCAAATATAAAAAAATCCACAAAACATGTGTTATATCGTGCATTCTCCATTATATGTGTATATATAGTAAACAAAATATAAAATTATTCGTCTACTCTCGTGTGTGCAGTTTAGATTTAAAGAATTTTATTTTTTCATCTTATCGCTTGATAGTCATACAATTTTCTCTGCTGAATGCAACAAGATTTACATCAATTCAAGTGTATCATTTTTCTCGCAACTACATTTTATATTTATGGATTTTTTTATTCAATTTTTTTCTCATTTAATATATAATATTCCTATGTCTAATCATTACCATATTACTACGACAAATATTTTGAAGGGTAATGCACGTAATATTAGACGCAAGTTAGTGACACGCGCAGATACATGCGCATAAAAAGCACGTGGTATAGACTCGCTCGTTGTGTCTACGTGGCTGCATTCGACAGGCGCACGTATCGAATATGATATGCCTCATAGAATTGATCACACGTAACTCCACGAATAAACGTATTTCGTAATTGTGCACAATTTAAATTTCGAATCGATTCCCCGGCTAAAATGCCAGAAAAGGCCAGGATAATAAAAGCTAAAATAAGGATTACCGTCCGAATAAAATTTCTTATTCATTAAAATAGATACTTCTTAATTCGATATTTTACTTTCAAGATATGGTTGCACAGCTTTTCGAGACTGAATTTGAATGTATGAGAATGTTTCCGTCCGTCTCGCGCGTGCTCGAAGAGAAAACATCCATTTTAAATTCGCGATATAGCCGATAATCAGAATTGCGTTAGCGGTTCCAGGCCGATGTTGCGTATGCGCCGTGATACTCGATTAATGCTCGCCGTGTATGGCGATACACTTGCACGAACGTTCGTGATTTCGGGGAAAGGAGGAGAGCGATCCTGCGGGCAACCGGGCGACAGGTATTGTATCGCCGATTATGGGAAAAGGGCTGCCCGCAAAACCCGTCCCGGCGAGCCTCGCTAGCCTCGGAGCGCCTTAACAAGTGCCTTATTTGTTGGGCACACGTATGGACATATATGTACCTGGGGTATACGCGCGCTATAGTTTCCACAGTGGTGCAGAAACGCCGTGTCGGCGAGCGGTGAGAGCTATACGTAAGGCTTGTCACCTGAGAATGCGGACAGCGCGGCGAGCTGACATTAAATACCTGGCGCGCTATGCGCTGCACCTATCGTTTACCGCGTCCTGAAAAATGTTACGGCTATGAACCTGCCGGAATTTTGTTTGCCGCTGCCACGGTCCTGCAAGAGCAACTCTGCGATCAAATCAACACGGCGAATATACATATACATATATAAATCAATGTTATATCTATTTATGAATAATTTTATTAAATTATATATATAATTAATATATTTAAAAAAATATTGTGGATGATCCATGTAGCGTGCGACATATGGTGCGCACATTAAATTTTCATAAATATATATAAAAATGTAATACTTCCTTCTTTTTATTTTATTACTTCTTCCGTATTTTATTTTGATGATAATTTCTTTGAAAATTCTGTTTCGAAAGTTGATTATTCCTCAAAAATATCCAGCTGACATTAATTTTCAGGCAACAAGAATAAGCGATTCAAAATAATATATTTTCAGTGAATTAAATTTCTATACTATTCTTCAATTAATTTCAATAATTATGTCTTTGATTTATTATTTTTGTGGAAGGAAGCAATTTTAAATTCCAAGTATTTATTATTAAAACAGTAGAAACGAGACATCTTGTATAATCAAATATACCGAACGTAACGGTAGATAAATTTAATTAACTCCGACTAACGTTTGTGGACAGAAGACGAAAAAAAAAAAGAAAACGGAAAATATTTACAATGCTTCGACGCGATCTTGAAAAGAGCCGCGTCCTTCGTGGTATTTGCGATCGGCGAGCGATCTTTGCGATCTCGTCGACTTCGGAACGTGACCGGACGGCTAGAACACGATCTCGTCGTTTTCTTTTCGAGTTAAAAATTCCTGTCCATAACGGATAGGAGGAAAAGAAGTAGAAAGAATGGTGAATGATGGACCGACCGCTTAAAAAAACGGCGCGACGAAAAGTCAGATGCCCATGAGGCTAATCCGATTTCATGGGACGGGTCTTGCGGACGCGTCTCGGGACGAACAGCGGCGTTCGCCAACCGTGATTTCGACTTTTCCACAGAATCCTTCTCATCGTGCGGTGCACAAAACACCCTTCTCGAGGCCGATATTGAGAATGATCGCTGCGGTTAGCCGACGTCGGAGCGGCGCGGCATTTCGTCTCGGTTCAATTGCCTCGGAATCGTTGCAACCACCGCAGCTGCGAGCGTAGCGAGCGAGATTGGTACACCTACTCACGCGCATTGCAATTTTCGATTCCCTCGAGCGTGAGCCGAGATGCATCGCGGCTATCAAGTGGAATCGTTCCCCGGCATCGAGACGGCAAACGGCCGTCGTTCGAGGGAGAGGAAATAATATTTTTTGAAACGAGTTTCCGGGCGGCGATATTTATCTTTTAATCCCAGAAAAAGACCGTAAAGTTTCTCGCCGTCGATAAAATTGAATTTTTACTGGGCAGCTCGATTGAAACAGAACGGTGCAATTCTTTCTCTCTTTTTTTTTTTACCACTCCTCGACGAGCACGGGGGAGGCTAAATGACCGCTAAATTTCGCGCCTCCATTCGGAATTATACAGGAGAATACATCGGTCACAAACAGCAATTGTCCGGTGTCACGTTTAATTGACGGTTATAAAATGTAGCGCGAGCGTGCGGTCGAGAATAATTTGGTGTGAGACGTGCGCGCGCGCGAGCCGACCTCTCGGAGAAGAGATGCGTTGCCACGTGATTCCTATAATTTTCTGGATCGTGTTTAGCGAAACGACAAGTTACGCGAAACGACAAGTGGGTAGGTGTCGTAATACGCGTGTCCCTATCATTTCGCGACATTATTATTAGATCGGCGCGCTTTACATCGTATTACGTCGCGTTATCGTCACTGTTTTCTCTCTCGCGAGGACATTCTTCCACCACTCGAAAATAATACGCGCGAAATTCGTCGTTCGGAATAAAATCTTGGTCGTCATCAATTTGACGAATGTTTTAATGTGTAATTTAATAAAACATAACATATATTTCCAAATTCTCTTTTCATAAAAGAGGCATGGCATAATAAATTATAATGTGCATTTAAATTATATATTGTTTGCGCTACCATGCGTAATTGTATAATATTAATTGTATGAGATGATATAATTGTGATTATATGTGCACGCTGTATTATGCAATTATGTAAAGCGCAGTGCGCGAGATTAGAAAACAATTTGTGGCGTAAAAGCGTTTCAGAAGATGCGCGTTAGCGTATGATTCCTATAATTTCCAGCGCTCGTGTTTGACAAAATAACAAGTGGGTGGGTGTCGGTTTTCACACCCGCGGCTCGGCGGGGCCTCTCCGGAGAATGTAAAAAAGGGTGGCATACGAAACCGGTCCCGATGAATCTTTGTTATATGAAGCCCCCACATATCGCTCGCCGCCTTCTGCGTGTGCCTATAAGGACGAAACGGCTAGCCTCAGGACCGTACAACGCTACGAGAGACGCTACCTCCTCCTTGCATTTACCAATTGTCGTTAAACTAACTCAATGATATCTCCTCTTAAAGCCTATTATTACTATCAAATATTATTATTCGAACAGCTTTGGCCGAACATATTATTACGATCCGTTCTTTTTTCAATCAGAAAAAAATCGGAGCCGACACGTCATCGAATTTATCTTAACAAGACGCGGTCGTTTCGCCTTGTTCTTGATATTGGCAGTATTCCGTCGCGTGAACAAATGGTTATTAACTGGCGGTTCATCTCACACACGGCCCATTCAACGCCGGCGAATTAAATATAGCCATTACGTCGAATTCGCGTGTTCAACGGAGCGCCAAATGCGGCGAGTCCTCGTTCATTAGCTTAAGCGCCCGATTACATCATGCCCGAGTAAAATCGAATGTAAATCGTAGCTCTCACGAGTCGAGGATGTCTCATCGTGTACTAGACGGTCATGTTCGGGCGTGAGCGTTTCGCAATGAAATCAATTCTATTGTCGAAAAGCCAAGTGAGAGAGATCGTTCAGTCTGTAATAAATGAGCATCGTTTTCATATTTTTTATCGTAACGTTATCAATTCAGAGATCTGAGAAGTTACTGAAACATCATCTATCTCGGCTTACATACTGAAAGAAAAATATAGTTACTTTTGGCCTCAACCACAATTTTATAATATTTCTAACACAAAATATGATTAAATTGTGGTTGAGGCTAAAAGTAGCTATAGTTTTCTCTCATTGTCAGTGCATGATCAGCAACTGAGATCTTGTCGAAATAAAATTCTTCCCAACAAAGTTTTTGGTATTTGAGTATCAATGCGAGGATTCAAGAACACAGTTCTCAAAGGGTTGTAACATATTTCTTCATAGAGGAAGTAACATATTTCTGATGAACAGAAGAGATCGATTAATCTCCGCTGGCTACTGTCTTCTTGCCGGACCGCGACTCAGCTCGGCGGTACGTTTCTCTTTGATCGAATCACCAGTGGCCCCAATTCACACCTGACTCTGAGCGATAAAAACCGCCTCTAAAGATATCCTTATTCAGCCTCCGCGTAGGCACGAGTCCCGTTTCTACGTCTCTCGCAGGAAGTCGACTCGGTTATCGTGTAGAGCAGGTAGTCGTCTCTCACGACGCGACGCGCGCACCGCATCGAGCGAATTCATTTGAGCGCTCGTCTCCTGGAAGAGAACCACTACTTCTCTTTCTCTCTCTCTTTCCCACCTACATTCTTATTCTTTTTCGTGATAAACCACTGCAGCCGCAGCATCCTTCGTCGGCCACTCGAAGTGGTAGTGAACAGGACGATTAATTATCTCGGCGCCAAACAGCAATGATGAAGGTAACGACGGCCGATTAAGATTCAGTATCGAGAAAGAGAAGGAGAGAGAAGAGGAGAAAGAGAAGAGAAATCTCTGCGAAATCCTTGAAGAAAATTAACAAGAAATACACTCGGTCTGCCGGTTATCTTGATTTTTTTCACTACGTCGCGCGATTAAATACTAGAATTACTCGATGGCTAATAATAGCAAGCACGAATCGCAACGCTTATCTCAATCGGTCGCTCGTACTTGTATCTCGATTTTGACATTTGGCAGCGATACCAGTTGGACTCGTGAGCCGTTCGAGCAGCTCCGGGGACCCTTCGACTAAATAGACACAATTACGATCGATTATCCAATGTAACCTTCTACCGACTAATCTTGACCGCTCGTCGTTGGGCCGTCATTTAAGAGAGTACAATGTACTCCCGAACAAAAAATATATTATAGTCCCCCGCTTAAACGACGAAGATTCAAATAATTGTCGACGTGTGGGCCAGCCCCCAGCATATCCTGCCTGATGACAATGCTAATAAAAGATCATATATTATTCAATCTGTTAACGCAATATCTCATCTATAGTTAAACTTATAATGCGCAGCAATAAATAAATTTACAAGCTTTTTTCTTCAATGAAATTTTAACTTTATCAAGTTTTACAATTGTACAAATTTAGCAAAATGTTTAGCAGAATTTTACAAGAATTGTAAGTAAATGTTTCTTCAATACGGCGAACGTAAAATTATTTCTAGTTTCTGAAAGTTTCAGGGTCGTACTGTAAGGCATACGGGACTGAGGTTCATATCGTGCGTGCGGAGGAAGAAAGAGAAAAAGAGGGAACGGGAGAGGAGAGAGATCGAGATCCAAGGGCCTGAACGGCCTGCGGACGCTACGGTGCGTTAGGTTGCCAGACGAGGATCTCGCTCTTTTGTGGCTCCAACCGTCGAGCGGTTCAGGCCCCTTCGTCTTTCTTGACGAATGAAATATACTTCCACGGAGAACGGCCCTCGTAGCTGGCGCCGAATAGATCGGGATTTTCGGGCCCCGACTTTCTTGCCTGACTCTCTCGCTCGTTCGACCACTGTCGTACAATGCACCAAGGCGTAAGCACGCTCCTTCGGAGAAGAATCCTATTTATCACCACGATCCATTCGAGGTCTCTCCTTCATATTTTAATCCATTGTCCGCGAAAGGAAAAAAAAAAATAAAAGATGATCAACGGGAAGCAATAAATATGATGAATAAAATTTTCTTTACAATACAGGACGATTCGATATATAAAATTCGATATATAGAAAAACCCAGATTCAGCAAAAATTTCAGGTATAGATTTTTTGCATCCCTGCATTTTTCCTTGCTGAAATCATAAATGTCTTCTCGGGTTTCAAGCCTTAAATTTATTCGCATTGCTTGATTTCCCGAAAGTTTGGGCAAACGAAGCAAATATTTTTTCGAAGAGAAAGAAAGCGAAGACTCTGAATTGAAAATGCACGACCAGATTTTTTTTTTTTTTTTTTCTTACGTTTTGACAAGTTTCAATAAGCTTCATTGATAAGTTAAAATCCATTTAAAATTAAATACATTTCTGTTACGCTTATAATTTTGAAGCTTGGTTTACAAAAAATAAAAGTTTGTTATTTTTATTTCGACTTAGTTTGCGTTGGGAGAGATGATTAAGATGACTCGCAATTTATTAAGAATAATTTTCATAGACGCCAGTGTGTGCCGAGGTCCACGGGGATTGACAAAAATAACCGTGGAGCACGTTTCCTCCCTCGTCCGAGGTGACGTGAAATAACAACAATAAAAGTTGACGGGGGCCGAAGGCCGATCATGGTAATTGTGTTCCGCCGCGTCACGTTCGTGCACAACACAGGCCGCGGCGCTCTTCCTTTTGGCAGCTCGCGTCCGTAGCCTGCCAGCATAATATATTTTCAAGCGAGACGAATGGATCGTGATTTCGTGGCAGCAGCGTGGTTCTCGCATGCCTTTGTTACCCATTGTCGCTCTTCTCCGAAGAAGCCGACCGGACAGTGATGGTACACGAGGCGAGAGATCGCCGTCGCCCTCCCGCTCCCTCTCCCCCTCCTCCCCCCGGTATAAAACGAACGGCGGCTTCGTAGAAGGGGTATCTGATTCTAATCCCGAAATCCGGTTCGAAGCTCCGGATTGTCGGCGACGATACTCGTCCTTTTTCGTTAACACGGCGCTTAAAAAGGTCTCGGCGGCCCGACATGACCGTCCCGAGGCGTTCATGAATAAGAGATGGGCATTGGGATTTCGCATAAAATCCATTTATGGTTGTTTATAAAATCGAGAGGAGCATGGCGTTTCTAATTTATCCCGGGAGGATTTATCCGGAGGAGGACGTTTCCCAACGTCCCTTTCTCTCGCTCAGAAGTAACGCGAGATAACAATCCGCAAATCCATACAGATCCCATCACGGATCGCGTAATCCCCGCGATGATACAGCATCCGCGCACTGTCATTTACCCGCCTTGTACTCCCAAGTTTGTTGGAATCGCCGCGTGGAGGCAGTTAACGAGGCGAGCGGCCCGCGCGGGCAATTATCCCCCGCAATTAGCAATCGTTCGTTAGTCAACTGTGGCCGTTATATTCGCCTCGCCGAGCGGACGATGCATATTCATCGGCGGCCGCCTTGGCCGCTCGTCCCGGCGATCTATAATAATTCATAATTAAGCGTTAATGAAAGCCACAGTCGTCGATTGTCCGCGGGCGGCGAATCGTTTCTTCGCTCGCCGCGATTTTTCCGCGAAGCGGAAACGATAGATCACGGCCGAGAGTTATCAATTTTTTCTTCTCTCCTTTTTCTCTCAAACTCTCCAGTTTCGAGAGACGATTATTTCGTACGCAGTCTTTCTCCCTGCGATGCAGTCACCGGATCGAATCGATTTCCGGTCTCGGTAGCCAGTAGGCGAGGCCCCTCGTTCAAGTAGGCTAATTGCAAGAAATTGCGCTTAAGATGTTGCCATTGAAGCTAACGTCGCGTCGTCTTGCACGCGGCTCGCGTGAGCGCGCGCGCGCGCGAACGACTTTTATTGCGTCTTTTGCCAGCATCTGCAAATCATTATAAGTACATGCTAGACTAGAATAATTTCTACCCGTTGTATCCCGAAGATCGCGACGGTGAGGCGAGCAAAGTGTATTGAAGAGCCGCCGTCGTTTACTTTGGAGAAAATAGTCGGGCGCGCATTAACATTTTCCACGCTGCGCACTCGGCGCGGCTTAATAGCGATGTTAAGTGATTTACTGTCAATCGCCGAGGCTGCTTGTCATCCTGTTCACGCGTTCTCACGCGACAACGCTAAGCGCAAGCGATATTAGCGATTTACATCGAGGTGGGCAGGAGCGCAGGAACGCGGCTGTGGAATCTCGGAATCACGTGCGTCGGTTACGGCGGAAAGGGTACACGTAACAAAATCGTAAACAAGCAAAGTTCTGAACAATTATATATAATTTATAAAAATATATATAATTATATATAATTTCTCNAGACATTGTCACATTCCTCAAATTTTGGGATTACGATTTTTCGAGACCATTTCTCAAATTTCGACACATTTTGCATGTTCACCAAAGTCATATATTTGAGAAAAATGAAAAAATTGTTTTATTACAAGCGACATACATTTTTCAGTCAATTTTATGTCACTTTGCTCTGAAAAGAAGATGTTTTGAAATAAGTTTTCATTTCGAAAGATTTGAAAAAAAGATACATCTCTCTATCCATGTAGAGCAGATCCATCGTTAACTCAATCTCAGCCAAAAATATCGTATGTCCCCTTTCCGTTTTCACTGGTTCAATTCTAAAGAGCAAGGGGAATTGGAACCTCTTAAATACGCCGAAAGTTCAGTCCCCGAGATTGAAATCTAGCTCTCTGCGTGAGAGTGTTCTGTACATTTATTCCCTCGTTAAACCTCGCGAAAACGTTGAAAAAAATCAGCGATGATTTCGCCGAGAGAAGAAAAGCAGCGTGTCTCGTCGCGTCACGGAACGGGATCGGCGCGCGTATGGACGTCTTTCCATAAAAGTGCCGAAGATCATCTCTAAAAATATAATGACTGACGCCTTTAAAGCGCGAGTTGAAGCGCGTGTGCGAGAGGAACATCGGTCGCGACGTCAATTTGGATCGCGCGACTTGACGCGCGCGGGAGCGAGCGAGTCGATGTACACGCAACAGGTTACACGCGGACGACCGCGTTCGTCGGCGTCGTTCCGCGACGACCTGATCCCGATGCGTTCCGCGCTCCTAGCGTACGACCCCGGCCGCCGTCCCGCGGCAGCTGCAGCGCTGAAAGAATTACCACGGGCTTTGTTCTCTCGCGAACAGTGCGCCTTTTGTCGGTTCTCAATATTCACCGCGTCTGAGCGGCGCTACGAATTTCTTTTTCACTTCCACGGAGCCGCGTGTAAAGGCGCGCGCTCGAGGAAACGAGAGCGGCGTAAAATATTTTCAGGGGTTGCTCGGGTTCTAATCCAGGGGGAATAATTTTATTACAAAATATGCAAAAGTCAGAGATGGACATTCAATGTTTCAAAAAAAATTGTGCTAAAATTAGAAAAATAGTATAATATAAATAATCCCGAAATTTGAGTCATAAATAATAATATTGTAATGTATGTAATTTAATAAAAATAATTTAAATTTAATAAATTTAATAATTTAATAATAACAATTTAAATTGTTAGTAATAATAATTTAAAAAGTAAATACAAAAATAATAATTTTCGAAAAATTATATATATAAAAGTTATCTATTTCTTGCATTTCTGAATTATGATATTGTCGGAACTTTACACGTCCATGCCAGATATACAAAGTACAATAATATGCGAAGCAAAATTATATGTATTACATCATTTCGATATAACATGAATAGGATTTTGTTAGGGCTCTCGTAAAGCCCTCGTTGAAGTCGCGCCACGCAATTAGGCGGCAGGTCGTTCCGAAGGCGGTAGCGAGTCGCCCTCCCGAAGCGTGAAATATTACTGTTCGGGCGCAACAATCCTCGGTGCCGCGCCGCCGGCAATTAACCGGTAATCTGATATCGATAGCAGTACAACTCGCACGTCGGGCCGGGCCGGGGCCGTGCCGCGACGCGAGTGGATGCATGCGCCGCATCGCTACTTGAGAGCGCAGCGTGGCGCGCACCCCCGTAGCGTCCGATCACGGCCCGTCGCTTCTTTCGATCCTCGCTGAAATACCGGGTCCGCTCCCCGCGCGCGCGGTCACGCCTCCTCGCACTTTCTTTCAAAACCACCGCATGGCATTATTGAACGCGGAATTACACGTCGAAAAAATCGGAGATACGAATTCGCTTCTCGAATTCTTCAATCTCCGTCTCTTCTTCGCCTCGCCCGTCCCGTTCCGCTTGAATTACAATCCTCGATTCAATCTTCAATACGTCTTCGGACATGGGCATTCATTTCTAAAGGAGGGAGCAGAGGATGGAAAACAAGTGTGTGCGAGCGGCGAGAGGCTCCGAAGGGACTCCGATCTCTTCGAAGTGAGAAGCGCGTCACGGCTCCGCTTCGTGAAGCGTAATTTTTCATATCAAGGCCGTCTCTCTCTCTTTCTTTCTCTCTCTCTCTCTCTCTCTCTCTCTCTCTCTCTCTCTCTCTCTCTGTCGACGTTTCTCTCGGGAAACTTTCTTTATCGATAAATGTAACAAGATTTACTTGGCAGCTGTACAAAGTACGCATTCAACGCATCAACACATTAAAAATGTAAGGATCGGTTTTTCCAACTTCCTGGAAACCTAACTGATAGTTAAACCATATGTCTTTGTTTTGTACAAATACTTTTCAAAAAGACTCAAAGAAAAAACTTAAAACTTGTTAGACAAATTCAGACGTATGATTTAACCATATGTCTAAACCGGAGGATAATCCTACTCCTTTTTTTTTTGCTAGACTTAGATATGATTTTTACCCGTCTACACTATGTATTTACACTATGAGCCACAAGTAGGATCATCCTTCGGTAGACAGAGTAATAAGGCCCATGGCACATGGAAAAACTTTAACAGTAAAACTTGAAACGAATTGACCAAACATGGACGAGCAGAACGGCGATGGCTGCCTGAAGTTGGAAAAACCGGCCCTAAACCATTTCAATTTAAAACTTGAGTTTTGAGCTTTCAGTTGAATTCTACGACAACGCTGCACGTCCAAGATCCAGCACGTCCAAGATCCAAGGAGTATGCAAATATCGCTAAGCTTCCGAGAAAAGGAGAGAGAGAGAGAACGAAAAAAAGAAAGAAAGAACTCGGTTCCCGCGTAAGCCGCTATCCCGGGTCGGAGAAAAAGAGATTCCAGATTCTAGCCGGGTTCTAGATTCCGCGGTGACGCGCCGCGCATAGACATTCGCGCCTTTCCGAGGAGCCGCGACCGTTCGCGGGCGAGAAGGAGAGAGAGAGAGAGAGCGACGGAAAAAGATCTCCGGGTCTCTCCACGCCGCCGTGGCCGCCGCCGCCGCCGTTCGCGGCACGATGGCGCCCGCAGGGCGCCGTCGCGCACTTCCCCGCTGACAACAACGACGACGGCGTCAGGCCCGTATGCGTCACGTGCGAATCCTCCAGACGGCTCGTCGAGTCGAGTCGTTCGAATGCGAGATGCATTCAAAGGGCTCTTATCGATCTCTCAAGATAGATAATCTTTAGAAAAATAGACCCTACAAAAGTGACCTTCAGAAATACCAAATGAGAAAATCGATTTGAGCCGGCTTCGGTATCGCTTAAGTACTTTTCTTTTTAAGTACCGTAAAATGACTTGATTGCGAAAGGAAAAATCTCTGACTTTTGGTCCCCCTTTTTCTTCTTTGACTCTAGTCGAAAGTTTGCGCGCAATATCGCTGTTGATTTTTATGGCAATATCAATTTGACGCAACACGAGATGTGCACGAGATAGTAAAAATGTAATAATTCACATATATACGGTGACTCATGAAACTGATCAATTACTTCGTAATATCTATGACTAATTATCTATGATTAATTGAAAAAGGTAATCGACGAAAATAGTCTTCAATATTAACATAATATAACAAATATCCATTTTCTTGCTGTAATATCTTCATTCACGAGTTTTTAAAAAAATTCGTAACAATGATATGACTCGATCATTTTCGTAAGTCATTGTATATATCTTTTGTGTTAGAAACTCGTTTTGTAAGGAAAACAAAACGCTCGCAGCATTCAGGGTTTTACAATAGATTTTATTCTGTTAACAAAAAAGTCATACTTTTTATCAAGGTTTCGACTTTGAGTTTACTATCGGAAACGACTCGCAACGTGCGAAGAATCGCGTAACCCGACTTAATACCGAAGATATCTCTCGTCATCGTGTCTTTCGATTCTGTCGATTCCACCGCAGATAAACTATCTCGACAGCGTGGCCGAGAGGGCCTCTTGGCAGCGCCAAGTTGGCACAGACCTGAGTCGCGCTCCCCCTTCCCACCCGCAGCATCCTCTCGCTCGCGCTCGCGCGAGCGATCGGCGGCTCTCCGTCGACGGCGCCGAAGACGCCCGAGGCGCTGCCCTACCACCGGCGACGCGCCCCCACCGATCGGCGACGGAGACAGCCGAGGCCAGTACGGCCTGCGCCTTGCGGCTCGACGCGGAGTGCCCTACGTCACAGTGAAGTATGTGCTCCCGAGTGTAGAAAATGGCTGCGCTCTCCGCTACTACGGGCGGATGTAAATATGGTCTGTGGCTCGGCCTGGGAGTGCTCGCCGCGAGATGCATCGGCGGTGAGTACAGCCACCTCGTGCGCCTAGCGTCCATCCGTAATCCTGCGGGTGCTCTGCGCGTGCACGCGTGCGCGCGCGTGTGTATGTGTGTTCGCGCCGAGATGCTGCCGCCGAAGGAAGAGGCGAAGTGCGGAGAACGTGGGGCTGCCGCGCGCGCGAGAGAGAATCGATCGGATACGGACCGGCCGCGCCGCGCCGCGCGCGATGACGCGACGCGAGAAACGGTCGCCCTGGTCCCCGCCTTCCGTTCGCCTTCTGCCGCACAGATGTTTAACCCGAGATCCGTCTCTTCTCGCGTTCTCCGTCTTTTCCGTCGCGCCGCCTCGGACGCGCGTCCGTTCCCTCGCAACATTCGCCTCCTCTCTCGCCCCTCCGAGTCGAGCCGACCGACGGATCGCCCTCGCGAGGGATCGTCGCCCACGGCGCGCCCTAGATCGTGACGCTTTTCCCGCACCGTCATAGATATTTTCGAGGAAACACCCCTAGATACGGGGAAGCGCCGTCGACACGTCCTCCGCTTTGACACTGTTTCCGCGACCCTCGTATTCGCGGTACTTCTCGATCGCGGTATACATTCCTTCGGTCGTCTCCCCTCTCGCGGAAAAATGAATCCCTCCCGCGAGCGTTTTCTCATCGATATATTTTCCCCGACGGAATTCCTGCGCCGTCCGATGGCACGCGACCGTGCTTTTTTACATCTCCGTCTCGGGGACGGGACGGCGGAGGGAAAAAGAGAGGGAGACGGAGATGAGAGAGGTTAGCTGTTCCGAGACGTTGGGGACTGAAATACCAGCGATGCCGAGAATTCGCGCCGCCTTCTCGTCGACTCGACGAGAGTGCCCGCGTTCTCGCCTTTTCCACTTTTCTTCCTTTGCTTCCCTCTTTTCTCCGCTCTCTCTATCTCTGTCTCTCTCTCTCTCTCTCTCTCTCTCTCTCTCTCTCCTTCTCGCGAGCTTCTCTCTTCGTGCGTCTCGGTCACCCGGAGCTCGGCCTCGAGCGCGAGACGCTGGACCGACCGATCGCCGCGTGCGATTCTGTGCATCGGCGGGGGATGACGCCGTCGCGGCGACGACACCAGACTTTAACCCTTTGCGACCGTATGACCGTCGTCTTTTTAATACCTTCTTTTCTTAATCTGCGCAGCGACCGACGTTTGCTCCGCTCGATGTAACGGCGATGAAGGAGAAGTTAATTCACTCGCTTTCGATAGGGCCCTTGTTACAGAAATACCGTCGAAACTCGGCTCTTCTCGGCGCTGCCTTTTTCGGCATACATCTGCGACACTTGGGACCGGTTTTTCGACAATAATTTAAACTCAGATTATAGTTTAAACTCAATATTATTTGTTAGTACAAGACTTTTGAGACTATGTCTTTGAGACTATTATTGTTTGGCGTTGGATCCATTTCTAAAAAAGCCATATCGAGGTGTTAGATAAAAGTCAGGTCTTTTTTCGTCAACAGAACAAAGTATCGCGATACAAAAAAATCACGGGGAAATCGAACGCACGCACAGAAAAATATATACTACCTACGGTAAATATACTTGTTTTAACTATTCAATAAGTTTATATCCGCAAATCTGTCATAAGCATCTCATTTACTTAAAACATATTCTGTACTTGAAACGAGTATATCTTAAACTGTTGTTAAAAAAATATTCCTTGCTGAAGAAAACTATTACTTGAAATAAAATAAATAATTGCTTTACTCGTCTGTAGAATATTTTTCTGCGTGCAAGTCTTAACTCGGAATATCTCGGTTGAGTCTCGGTCAAGTCTCGATCGCTTTTCTAAGAGGGGGGGGGGGGGGGGATAGCGTACTCTTGGTTTTTTCAAAAAGAAATTGGAAAATTCTTCGAGTGCAGCTTGTTCTTCGCATGCTCGGTGCAGCCATCCGAACGTCGGATGCTGCAGTTCGCGCTGAGCAATCGCATCGCAATAAAAATTGATGTCTCGCGATTTAATTCAGAATATAAGCAATTAGATTAGTAATCGATAACCATAATCGATTGTGTAATTGTTTTCCTGTTAGTTCTCCGATCTGATTCATCGTTGTTTGTCTTCACATTTTGCTTCCGCCAGTATTTGCGCTATAATCTTTAAATTGTTCAGTTAAGTATGTAACGATGTCGCCACAATTGTAATTAAAAATGCATAACGGATATCGCTTTATAATATTTGGTCCCGTTTTTTAATAATTGACCCTAATCGAATCTTTCTTCTCACTGAATAACGAAAGATTACTTACTTTATCCGCGTAATAAAGTATAGGTATTGCTCGACAGGTTAATCGCCGATTGAGCTAATTGGAGTTTGATCGAAGTCGCTCTAAGCCACTCACGACCCCATTAGAATGAAAAAAAATTTTCGCAAGAAAGATATTGGAATAATAAAGCGATGCCAGTGGCTTCTGCAGTGAAGCAACCGACGAAATTATGCGCTTTTATCCTCGCGAGGAAATTAAGGAGTTTGGAGCAATAATTTTCTAAAATTGCCGCGACTCTCGATTATCCCCAGGTCCGATCTATCATTGACATCAAAACCCGCGTCATTATTCAGCGATCGAAGTAACGCAATCGCGCGACGACCACTTTTGGCGCTAAATGCGGCGCGACGAGATTGCCGGGACACGGTATTCGTCTGTCCGTAGGAAATAGAGAGATTGTTTATGCGTCTCGCGGCGGGCGTGCATAGGGCTCGAAATACATCAAAAGGATTATAAACGTCGGCGTCGTTTCAGCGGGACACTCGCGTCCGCTTCCCCCTCGGCGAAGTACACGCCAAATGTAATTTCGCACTGAAAACGCGGGCCGGCTCCGCGAGATCCGCTCACCCTTTCTCCTCTCGTCGCGTGTTCTCTCCCTACCTTCTCTTTCTCTCTCTCTTTTTTTCTCTCGCGTCGCGTATGACGTACAACGTGCGATTTTTTCCGCGAGGCTCACAAGGACATCGCGCGTGTACATCGTGCGTATGATGAATAAGGCGAATAAAAGGCGGCCTTTCTCAATGCGAGTGCGCGCGCGAGCCGTATCCGGGATATAAAAATACGGTGTGTTTCGTAACGTCGACGTCGCCTCGCAATGCAACGAACTCTTTTTCCAAGTCGGAAACGTATCGACCGCTATCAGATCGGGATATCGTATTCTCGGGATTTGGGAGGAGGATATCTGTCGAAATGCGGAGGAGAAGACATACGGAAAAAAGGGAAGCAGGAAAGGAAAAAAACATGCGCGCGCTCGCTCGCTCGATCGGAATAACAAAGTAGTTCTCGGTGAAAAGAATGATTAATGAGATTGCCGATAATTCTGGAATAAAAAGCGTCACGTTCGGTGGGTCCAGAGTTCGAGGTTGAGAACGCTAGTACATTTTTATTCGTGACAACGAAAACGCAGGCGGATTGACGCTTTGACGGTATTTACGGGATTGTCGTTCCTGCAAACGGATTATTAATTGAGATTTGCCGGGCTCCGAGTCTGCCTCTAATGTCTATTTCTATCAATGTAGATTAACTCTAATCTCGGCCTTAACTTCCCTTGTATCTTTTTCCAATTCTTAGAGTTAAAAAAAGACAAAAGGTAAGTTAAATTGAGATTAAAGTTAATCTACATTGGTAGAAACAGGCATAATTATTTCTCTTTGGAAACAAGTACACTGAGAGAAATGTTTTGTATTATGAATCAAAAGTTTTGTTGATATATGCTCAAGAAATTTATTTAGTTGCTGCAAACAAATATGTTATTTGCTTATATCTTGTTAGGTCGTTTTGGTTTAGAAAACAAAACAATTTTGTTCTTTAAACCAAAACGACTTAACAAGATATAAGCAANTAACATATTTGTTTACAGCAACTAAATAAATTTATTGAGCATATATCAACAAAACTTTTGATTCATAATACAAAACATTTCTCTCAGTGTGGACTGCCGTCGATTTCGATCAGCAATCAGGATAAAGAGTTTATCCTCGGCGTCGGAAATTAAATAATTTTGCAGCCCGCTCCGAGTTTTCGTTCCGAGAACCGTCGTGGATGCTGCGAGCCGCGATTCGCGCCGGAGACAATCGCGTCTCTCCGTCGACTGGGGGATTCCCAGATCGTAATTACGTCGCAGGTGATTACGGAGCGGTGATTACGCACACGGCTGATTGTCCTTTCGATGAAAATCACGATCGCATATTTGCATGTTTACGCGTGCCGTGCACAAGCTCGGGTATCCGGCCGTGAGTTTCCGCCGCTTTTCTCGACGAGATTATTTGCAGCGCGACGCGGGTATTAAGTTTCCTCTGCACGCGCTTCCAGTTGCGTGCCGTCTGCGAAATGTCGCCCTTTTCAATCGTCAATTCGAGCATCAATTTTACCGGAATCCATCGCTTCGATAAGATCGTTAGATTCGGCTGGAAATAAATCTCATTGTATCGATAAATAATCCAAAGTAAATATTGTGAAAGTATATAAAAGTACGATAAGATCGATGATCTTTTTATTAACTTTTTATTAACAAAATTTTATCGGTGATAACTCAAACGTCTATCAGGCGGAAACACAAAATCCCCCCATAATCACGTATCTTTTATTGACCGACTCCAAATGTTGATAATGCGATAAGAGGAGCGATAAGGGACTAACTTTCACACTCAACGTGGCACGAATCAACGTCCTCTTGTACAAATCAAAATCAACTCTCACGAATTAGCCTACGTCCAATATTTATGCGACTGGTTTTTCCACTCAAATTAGTACAATCAATTTCGTTTGTTATCTACCAGAAGTCACTTTAATGTTTTTTTTTTCCTATTACGTCTTCCCTATCGGTATCCTTCCCAGAGATAATTCCAGGGATAACAGATAATAAAACGTCTCCGGTCCGTACCTTTTCCGATCCGATTATCCCCGACGTCGTACTGTAGCTTGGAATATTGCAACGTCATGGAGAGATCGATGTTGTTAATTTAAAAAAAAAAACAAAGTTTCGAAATAGCTGCGTCGCGTCTCTAGAGCCGCCGGCGAACTTCGCAATTCGGCGCGACTCATAGACGCGCGGGGCTATCGCTGATACTGCTCTTTGCCACGCTGATAAAGTCCGCGGCTAGCTGGCACGTCGCCTCGCGCGATTCATTGAAACCTTCGTGCGATTACGGACGCCGATTGCGTCGCGAAAGCCGCACGAAAGCAGATATGCGCGTTACCGCCTCTCGGCCGATCGCGCGAGTTCTCGTACACACACTCGCGTGTGTACAACAGTTTTCTAAATAGTTCATTATGGCTTTTCTCGCCAGTGGCGGTCGAGCCGATAAGCGCTCGTTCGGAGAGCCGATTGTTAAGCCCGTATCGGACTACGCCTTTAATTGTAAGATTGGGAATTGAAGATTAGAATTCAACAAGTCAGAACAAAACCGATTCAAGTTTATTGGTTGAATTGTAATCATCAATTCGTCATCTTTTAGAGACTCCAATGATGATTTGTTTGTTATACAGGTTTATCTTCTCAGAGTCCTCCTACTTGATAAGCGGTTATTTTTGAAAAAAAAAAAAAGTAAAGTATGAAAATTAAGATAAGCATTGCAGCATTATCAAATTTTATGTAAAGCTATGTAAAGCTATGTAAAGCTAGTGGGACACAGACTTTAAAGATTCTCTTGACAGTTGTATTTGATAAGTAATTTAGAAAAAAAATTGTAAAGTATGCAAAAATTAAGATAAGCAATGAGTGAAGTAGCTCTTTCAAATTTTATGTAAAGCTATATGTGTGATAAAGACTTTAAAGATTCTCTTGATAGTCGTATTTGATAAGTGATTTTGAAAAAAAAATAGCGATTTTGAATAAAACATGCAAAAATTAAGATAAGCAATAAATGAAGTAGCTTTTTTAAATTTTATGTAAAAAAATATACGATTTTAACTGGAAGTATTGTTAGATAAAAATTATATCTTGGATAATGATTTCTTCAGAAGACTGTCATAAAACCGTAAATACGGTCTCTAGAGCTCGTTCTGGTCTAAAACCGTCACTGTCTCCATCCAGATAAGGCTGAGATCGATATCGCGGTATAAGTGTCACTTAGGCGATTCTTTTCCCAGATCTATTTCCCGCACACCACGGTCATTAATCGCCAGTCGCGATGGCGATGCTAACCGATCGTGCGCGCTGACAAAACGTTGTTGATGTGGAAAAATACTCTCTGCGAAGCTATTTACGTTTCGTTTCCAGATATGCAAGGATAAGCGTGCCGCGGTCGTCGAGACACTTGAGAGTTCGTTGCTTTCACGTTTATACCTTGTTTACGCTTGCCTCTAGTAAAAAGCACGCTCGCGGTATACTCCTGCAACTTGCAGGTCGAATTCCGTCGAGTCTGACTGAGATTATCATGTAATTCAACCCAATGTAGATTTCTCAGAAGGAAAACTTGAGACCGAGGAGAAAAGACGTCTAACGAAGATTAGGCTTTGTCTCGCGTTACATTTTATCCAAAACTGACACCAGCTTTCAATTCACAGATTTAAAATTGAATTATTTCAGGATTAATGCTAGAAGATTCTATAGCACCCTTCGCCAGAAAAGGGTAAGAGAGAGGCGAGTGGAACGGACGCAGAACGCGCGAAGAATCGAATCCGTCATCCAGATATTCGTGGGGTTATAAATAGAGCGGTCACCGTAAAATAGACGCGCGAGAGAGTAATTCCGCGGCGGTAGATAAGCGCAGCCTCCGGCGCGCGCGGCGTGTCTCGGGCTTTCTTCCTCTTTCTCCTTTTGCGTCCCGCGACGACCGTCGCGACGCTCGCATACTCGTTAGAAACGTGACACCGTGTTTGCATCGAATTCGCCGTTATCGCTTACCGTGACGGAGGCGGATGCTCTCGTTGCAGTTCCTCCGGTTTCGCGGCCTGTCAGACTCGATCCGGAGTCACATCTAATTCTGGATGCTTTACGTCACTGCAAATCGTAATTGAGATTTGATAAATGGACCTTCGAATTTTACACGTGATTATGTATTATTAATACGAATAATTGCAACAATAGAAATCTTTTCAATGAGAATTAATCTGGAGAGAATTATTTCTTGAAAAAGATCTAAATTATATTCTTCATGTTTAAATTTCAAATTTTTATAATATTGTACATATATTGTACATTTCATTATATGTAGCATTTCTATAATTTATTGATTTCAGAATCTAATTTATTACATTTGAAGTTTCTGTCCTTATTATTTTTTTTTTTTATCGATTTGATAACCGAGACGGTGATATTTCTCAATGATGTTCGCGTGTGATGCCAATCGTTTTTATGTGTGCGCGAAATTTAGAAACGGCAAGGATTATTGGTCCCTGATGGTTTATATCAACTCGCGTGCGGAGATGTTTATGAAAGATATCCCCGATTCCCGAGCCAGGACGCACCTACCACTCCTTTCTCTTTGTGGTGGTGCACGCCTCTCCGTGGGACGCGACGACGGTCGTTCGCCTACGCGACACATCTCATGACTTGTCAAACAACCTCTCGAATCCGTTCAACTCCGCGCCTAAGTCTTCTCGCCTGTCTTCGTATCGATTATCATTAAATTATTTACCGCACCTCGCGCAACGCGTCGTTCACCTAATTTCATAGCGGCGATCTCATCTTCCACTTTGCCACTTTTGGCTCGCTTATAAACAAGTATTAATCTCGGAGGAATCACATGCGTGATCTAAAAATAATATGTTTGAATGACTGGATACGATTAATATTAGAGTCTTGCGTATTTCTTCTATGCATGCTATATTGATTCATTCACATCGATGGTCTAATAATACTATTACGCCTTCTTGCAGTGTTGGGCATTCTTTGCTATTGCGACGGACATTGCCCGGACGGCAGGCAAAATGGGACCTGCGAGTTACGACCTGGGGGCCAGTGCTTCAGTGCCGTGGAGGAGGTGTACGAGCCTGAGCTGAAGGAGTACGTTCCCGAGTGGTCGTTCGGTTGCTTGCCACCCGCCGAGGGAGGCTTCATGCAGTGCAAGGGAAATCGAGTTCCTCACTTGAAAGAGAAGAGCATAATATGTTGTAACAGTACATCTTTGTGCAACAAGGATCAATTTCCCGAAATAACTTACAAGTCTCGCCCTACCGCGGATACCAATCCGATAGTCATCGCGTCGGGAGCGCCTCTAATCATTTTGGCAGTAGCACTATCAGCGCTCTTCGTCATCGCCTCGATAGCAATAGGAGTCTTGTATCATAAATGCCGGAAGAAAGAGCGAGACCCATGTCTGGTGCCGTCACAAGGAACCCTTCGGGACTTTATAGATCAGAGCAGCGGATCGGGCTCAGGACTGCCACTCTTGGTGCAACAGACGATTGCGAAACAATTGGCCATGTCGCAGTGCGTGGGAAAGGGTCGTTATGGCGAAGTATGGCTTGCTAGATGGCGAGGCGGTGAAAAAGTGGCGGTGAAGGTTTTCTTCACGTTAGAGGAGGCGTCCTGGTTCAGAGAAACGGAGATCTATCAAACCGTCCTCATGAGACATGATAATATCCTGGGCTTCATTGCCGCTGATATCAAAGGAACTGGCTCTTGGACTCAGATGTTATTGATCACGGATTATCACGAAAGAGGTTCACTGCACGACTACCTGCAAACAACTGTGCTAGATCATCAAGCCTTACTAGCGATCTGTTCGTCGATCGCGTCTGGTATCGCGCATCTGCACACCGAAATCTTTGGTACGCAGGGGAAACCCGCGATAGCTCACAGAGATATTAAGAGCAGAAATATATTAGTTAAGAGAAATGGAGAATGTGCCATAGCTGACTTTGGGTTGGCCGTTCGCTACATCAGGTATGTAGGCATTTAATACTTAAAGTATGGAGATGCATCTTTTGCCATTAATATTCCTCTTAGAATGCAGTTTAAGAGTAAGAAATTTATCTTTTTATAGCGAAAGCGGAGAGATTGACATCGCGCCAAATACTCGAGTGGGCACACGGCGTTACATGGCACCGGAAGTGTTGGACGAGACCCTGAATACATCCTCCTTTGACGCATTCAAAATGGCAGATATGTATTCTGTTGGTCTCGTGTTTTGGGAGACGTGCAGAAGATGTGTCACAGGTGGTAAAAATTCTATGGCGGAGCCTTACGCCTTGCCTTATCACGATGTCGTATCAAACGACCCAGGCTTTGAAGATATGCGCCTGGTAGTCTGCGTGAAACGATTGCGTCCAGTTATTCCAACGAGATGGGATAACGATTCGGTAAGAAAAATATTTTAATGAGAAAAGTAAATTTCTGATTTAACAATCTCAATTGTTTTTTACGAGTTGAATAATAATGAATCACTGTTTCCCTTACAGATCCTATATGCATTAAGCAAAATGATGTCGGAATGTTGGCATCCGAATCCACCAGTTCGCTTAACTGCTCTCCGCGTTAAAAAGACACTGTCGAAACTACACGTTGATAACGTCAGCATCAAGATCGTGTAGTGCTTGACGTGATTATGAGAAATTGACTCTTCTTCTAGTTAAACAACTTCCTACTCTTGTAAATATGCCCTTAGTGACAATAGAATTGTTGACAGACTGCAGCCTGAAGACTGATGATTAAAATTTATAAGTATAAGAAAGAGAGAGAAAGAGAGTATGAATGAATGTACGCAAGAAATGCATGACCGATTGTAGAAAATAATTGATATGTATATATTGTACATATATATATATATAGAAAGAGAGATCCGTATCTCGATATAAAGTTTCTGATTCTTTCATTGAAGAAAAATCATTTTCACGCTGAAGATTTAAATTTTCAAACAAGAGGTGAATGCGGAAGACATTGTATGTATAATTTCCTTTTATATTTATGTAAAACGTATTAAAAAATTGGAGAGATTTAGATATGTTTTACCATGTTAAAACTTGTTGAATATATAATTAGCGAAGGCTATTCTATTTGAAAATAGAAATGGAATAGTCATCACGTAATTATATAAAAGAGAATTTATACACTATTTTTGACAACCGTATAAAACGAATTCAGCGTATGATTACATATTTGACACGTCATATAAAATATATTTCCACATAAAAAAAATTTCGCATTTATATCGCGTCACTCCGTTCGGAATTTGAAAGTTTGTAACGTGCCTAATGAGATCTTGTATAAACTAGTTAATACTACTTTACGGCCTATGTCATATGCTGAGAGATTCTTTTTCAAGTACCTTAAAATATATTTATTATTGAAGATTAGCTTCGCAATATATGCGTTGCGCATATGAAATTTATATGGAACAGAAATTTCGTACGTTAACGCACGATCATAAATGTATGATTACAATTTATGATTATATGCGCAATCTTGTAAAATAATTAATTATTGAGGATTGATAAGATTTTTCTATTATATGCAAAAAAAGTTTACACATTAATCGGCGATTGTAAATTATGCGCAAGCTTATATTTGTAAAATTTTGTAATTTACATTTCTAATTTGTACAAATGGAACATAT